>LOEQ01003754.1:112961-145505 GCA_001685075.1 Bramus lutescens
GAGGAGATGGAAATTTTTAATAATAATAATAATAATAATAATAATAATAATAATGAAGAGTCAGCTGCAATGAACCTCACCTGGAGCTTCTATCGGACGGACAATAGCACTTACCTTTTAAACTTGTAGATCAAAAACACAGCCAAGCCGACAAATACCACTGACAATAGCATAAGCATGGCAGAGCTGCTGTGCCCAGCGCTGGAGTCCACTAGTGGAGCTGGGGGGGGGCGGAGCAGAAAGAGATGTGCTCACTATGAAGCTGGAGGACACTGAGGGTGGGGACACTGGAGAATGGAAGCTGATTGCCCACCCTGATTTCCAGTCTCTAAATGCCTGTATGCTACTTGGGGAAGCTTTGCTTTGATGAGAAGAATTATTCTAAACTTTCACAGAAACTTAAGCTCCTCTGTTGTTTCTGGGAACACTTACTGGTTAGGGTATATACTGAGTACATGTGACTCACTGAGGGAGTAAAGGTCTTGCAATCTTTGTCTCATTAGTCTTCTTAACAATGTGGTAGCACACTGATAACTTTGGGTTAACCACAAATAAAATCTTAAACTGTTTCTCTCCCTCTCCCATACTGTGTAGGTATAAGTCCCCTAGATGGTGAGCCTTAGGAACTCTTTACCAGAAAATTCTGCTGTCAGAAAGACCCACCCAATAAGCAGACTCTCCAGCACCCATGTGTCAATGTCCAATAGGACATGCCAATTCTATTCCTTTTGTAAACCACCCAGTGACAGCTACCTGATCTGTCTTCCCACATGACTCACATTCTGTAAAGGGAATGGGATCTTAAGGTTTCCTGAGTTGACCTCTCATAGAGACTCATAATCAAAGACCTTTGAAGAACCCAAGTACTGCCCATATAACCAACCCAACCACCCCAAATATAAAGTCAAAGAAATATTTTCTCAAAATAGTCTTCAGAATTCAATAATAAAGCCACTTGTAAAAAAGTCTTCCTGCAGTAGCTACCAAGATACCATCAGCCATTATCACACATATAGGCTTAGGTATTGCATCATCTATGGAAAAGGGTTCAGAGAGTATTCCTCCTTCCTTTTTCTGCTCAAAATAATAACTCATCCATCTTCACATTCCCTGAATCCAGCAAGTACTCACCTAATGTCAGCTGTGTGACATATACAATGACCTGGACCCCTGGCTTCAGCTCAAACTGTACCAGGTTTTGGTTTAGCGCATTAAATACTGTCTCTACAATCTGTAAAACAAAAGAGAGAGTTCATGGGTAGACATGGCAAATGACAGCACTCCCTTATGAATCAACTGTCAAAAAAAGTTCATTCATGATATATAGAGATCTTTATCAACTTGGTTCTTATAGCTACAGAGCTTTCATGAGACCGAGAAGTGGAAAGGCAGAAAGAGGTACGTCAAAAAGAAGAAAGAGCAGCTTTCCAAAGCTCCCCATGAATGAGAGCAACATAGTATTTCATTCAACTTCTAGCTTAGACTTCTTTCATCCCTGCCTTCCTAAGCAGAGGCCTGTTGTGGGTTCAATGAAAGAATGTCAACTCATCCTTAGTTCTTTAATCTGATCATGTAACACACTGGGTACAGAGGCACCTGCAAGGATTAAAGCCCAGGCAGAACCCCATCCTAATCCTCTGCATATTTTATTCCACAGACAATGGGAGGCAAACATCAAAGAAGAGGCTGCCTCCTTCTAAGGGATAATTTTTCCTTTTTCCTTTTTCCACAGCAAGTCTTAGAACACACAACACTGATTTAATCACTCTCTGATTCCCACGTGAAAGCTGAGGCTCACTTAGCCTGTTGTCTCCAAATCTTATCTGCCTGTACACACCTCAATATCACAGCTGCTATCCATCACTGTAATTACCTGTTTATCTAAATGGATGGATAGTGGAGCTTCCAAATATAGTTCATGCTTGCTACTTGGTATTTCAGAATAATGAAGGCTTAGAAAAGTGATATGTACACCGAGAAGATGGATTTATTTTTGAGTGACTTTAACATACACCCTGTGATGTGGAGAATTCCTTCGGTCCAGACAAAAGGATACCAGCACTTCTTCTGCCTGAGCATTATGGATGGGTGCCAGCCAAGCCAGGTGAGAAGTGGAAGGATGCAGGAGTCTGTGCAACGGTTACTCCACATAGGAGCAAATGTGTTTAAATCACACAGCTTTGTTTTTTTCTTATTTCCATTTCTCTTGACATAGCATCATGAGGAGATAGGAGAGGGCAGCACAGCGTGCAGTCAGCAATATCTCAGTGGAAGCAAAAGCGATAAGAAGAAACAGCAGACGAGAGCCTATTTGCTTCCAGAACTGTGTGCTGACCACATGAACCAAGTGTTCAACAATGACAGTCAGTCATAACCCACTTTGGAAATAATGCTCCTTTTGTTAAAGCAAAATCCATCTTTCTCCAAAGAAAAGCGTCTAAAAGCAATATGTTTCCTCTCTAGAACATTGACCAGCATGTCTAAGGCCCATGCAGTTTAAAGACCTTATTCCCACAAACAGATAGGGAAACACTAGTATGTGTGACCCTGTCTGCCTCTGTCTCTGTATTTATAGCTGTCCCTTTCACTCTCCCTCTCTCCTTCACCAGTGGAGGGCTCAAGAATGCCACACACTGGAATAAGTGAGGCCGGGACACTATTCTACCCTTGTTTATTATGCATAGGGTTGATAATTGTTCAAGATCCAAGATGTTGCGACAAGAGCCACTGGCTGACTAGTAGGCTGCTCCTGCTCTTAGACCGCTTTCTGTTAACACAGAGCCTGGTGTGGTTGCAGGTGTCCCAGTCGAGAGTCTTTGACTTACTTGTTCTAGATCTCCTTCGTGGCCTTTCCTCCTCTCTGTCAAGTTCTTGGGTGGGAGGATGAAAAGCTCTGCTGAAGTGGGGAGACCTGGGAACACAGCCACGAGAATCTGGTCTTCTGAGACGCTGGTTACCTGCAAAACGTTTAGAAAAAAGAGTTAGGGTTTAAGTGCCCATAGTTTAGCCAGGAACAGCGTATTCACACCCTTAAGTCCTGTGTGGTTTTTTTTTTTAAACGTAGTATTCCAGATCCAGGCTGCAGTGTACATCCAGACTGTCCTTCTGTTACCCCTCAAGCTGCTAGCTAACACTCCACTGCCTTCTCGGCTCTCCTTTTCAGTTGTCCTGAAACTCAGAGTATTCCAAATGATTCCATGATGGTATTTACTGGGAGCATTTACAAAAGTTTGTCTTGCATTTTCCACTTCTTTTTTTATTGAGAAAACTAGACCAGCACCTCAAAATTGAACAGAATGGGTCCAAATGAGGAGCAAGCAGTTACAAAGAAACATGGGGGCAGGCATGGCAAATTCAAACAGCAGAAGAGCACTTGCTTCTCCAGTTAAAGTAGGAATGCTTTGAGTTTACCAGAATTATTACAGTGCAAGGAGAGCCACTCACCTGGACTGGCAACGTGAAAAAAAAATGATACCCATCATCAATTTGCTTTCCAAAAGAATTTATTTCAGACCATAAACATACTCATGGTCTTCAGCCTGCAACTGTAACATGTTTAGTGCTAAGGAAATGATTCAAAATGTTTGAAAACCATACATAGCACTGAACATGATATTATCTAAGGTAAAAATAGATGGGAAGCTTAACCATTCAAAAATTAAGAAAATACTGCTATAATCACATGGGAAAATATTATTCTATGCTGAAGGTGATGTTGAACACTATACGAGGTCATGTGGTTACACATAATGGCTGCACACTTATTTTATTTCTATACAATTCTTTCATCACAAGTTTATAAAAATATAAATGTATATAAGATTTAAATTCTAAATCTTAAGATGGGATTATGGGTGATCTTTTTCTATTCTTGAGCATCTGATTTTATTGAATTCTGTTATTAAAAATTTACAAGAGCCAAGCTTCTGATGGAAAAAAGTGGGTGAAATGAACTAAATTTTCCTGTAGATTATTCTTTCCTGTGTGTATTGATGCTCTTTGATTAAGAAGTATGTCTATTCTCTCAATATAAATATGACAGAGGATGTATGGTTCAGCTGAAATGCCACCTCACTTAAAGGATTCTCATGTTACTATCCGCCTGCAGTGATGTCTTCCAGGCTATTTAAATCACGATTGCCACGACACTTCGGGGACACTGATCATGTCCACCATTGCCTACAATTGAATATGTTAGTTGCAGTCCTGCAGTCCTTTTTTTTTTTTNTTTGACAGATGTTGACTGTGTGCTTGCCCAGGCATTCCTGGAAATCTTTGAGGATACTTCACTATTTCAAAGTTGCTTGGCATGGTAGAAACTCAATGAACCAATGATGCTTGCTGAATTGAATGGAGGCAGAAGGGTAGATGGTGCCTATTTGCTCAGCTCTAATTCCTATGTAGAACTAGGTTTAATGATTGGAGCTAACTCTCAGGGTTACTATAAACTAAAGAGAGCCAGGAAGGCAGAAACAGTAATAAAGTCTAAAAAAAAAAATCTACCAGCCACAAAGGCATTGCACTCCCAAGGTGGTTTTCCAGACATATCAGTATCGTTTGGGGATGCATGACCACCAAATATCTGGAAGTCACAAAGTCCTAGTACACAGAGCAAGAAGACCTTCTCCTCATCAGCCAGAGGTAGCAAGTATTAGAGCCCAAGAAATAGTGAACCCTTTTGATACAGACAGAAGTTTCTGTCCTGCCTGATCCCACATCTATTCAGTAACAAAGAAACACATAGAGACTTATATGAATTATAAAGCATTTAGCCTATTAGCTCAGGCTTATTATTAAGTAGATCTTACAACTTACATTAGCCTGTAATTCTGTCTATGTTTAGCCACGTGGCTTGGTATCTTTTCTCAGTGATGCATTCTCATCCTGCTTCCTCTGCATCTGGCTGGTGACTGACTCTCTGCCTTTCCTCTTCACAGACTTCTCCTAATCTGGTTGCCCTGCCTATACTTCCTGCCTGGCTATTGGTCAATCAGTGTTTTGTTAAACCAATATGAGTGGCAAATCTTTACAGTGTAAAAGAGCATTATTCCACAGCATTTTGAGGATTACCTAACAAAGAAAGAGGTGAACCTGTCAGTGCCTTGGCTGCTATGATCCTCCTTGCTTCATCTCAGGAAGGGTCAGTCAGAGGTCATAGAGGGACCTTGAAGCTGAGTATCTACATACACTTAATCCTGTCTAAAGGGACATGTGACTAAGAAACTGACCTCTTGAAGTTTTGTTTGATTTTTTTGTTTTGTTTTGTTTTGAGAAAGGGTATCTCTGTAGCATTGGAGCCTGTCATGGAACTAGCTCTAGTAAACCAGGATGATCTCAAATTTACAGGGATCCACCTGCCTCTGTATCCCGAGTGCTGGGATTAAAAGCATGTGCCACCACCAGCCAGCAGACCTCTTGAAGTTTGAAGACCTAGGCAATGATATATACACAGTATCCAAATGTTTTCTTCAAAATATTTTAAATGCTTAATAACTATAAGTATGTAAAACATGATCCCACCCTGGATGGTGTGATAAGAATGTACATTATGGTCTGAGCACTCATGATCCACCTACAATTTAGGTTTGAAGCCTCAGCATCAATGGGATGGTCATGGAACAAAGGGTTTGGGGAAGGTGATTAGGCCGTGAGGGTAGGACAGTCATGAATGAGATCAGTACCCTTATTCAAGTAGTTCTAGATAACCACTTTGCCCTCTTTCCATCGTGTGAACACAAAGTAAGAAAATGCCATTTATGGATCATGCTCTTATCAATGTCTTGGTCTTCAACTTTCTAGCATGGAGAATTTCAAGAGATAAATTTTCATTTGTAAGTCAATCATTCTACAGTATCTCAGACAGAATAAAGAAGCTGTCTTATTCTTATCTCTTTAATGAATAATTCCTTTATAGAGAGTCTAAAGTTCCTTTAAGATATTTTCTACAGGAATTCCCCTCTATCCTCCTCACTACCTTATTCTACTTCCTTCCTGTCAGCTCCTTTTCCATACCTTTCCCTGTGTTTTTCCCCTCTGCTTTGAAGCATGTTAGCAGTCTCGATTCCCTGATCCCACTTTCTTCCCAAGCAAGACTCATGATCTCTACAGCATTGGCTCAGACATTGCTACTCCATCTTGAACCTCTGTTTGATCTTATGGTCCACATTCCCAACTGTTTATGTTTGAGCAATCATTTCTCATGTCTTCCAAACTCACATCAAATGATCAAAACCCATTACTGTTGCCCAAGTACATTCTCCCCTACATAGTCCTAAAGTAGTTAGTGGCAAGGACACCTCATAACTATTGTTTGGATTACAAAGTTTTTCCTTTCCTCTCACATATAAGTTCCTAATATTTCTATTGCTCATTATACTCATGAGCCCTTGTCTACTTTCTCTTTGTGATTTATTTTTCCATGGTCTATACAACACCTGTATTCGTTCAAAAGCATCTCCACATTCTGCCCTTTCTGCCTAAGCATCCTTTCTTCTGCATTGCCACAGCAATAGGTGCCTGGCATGTGTGTGTGTGTGTGTGTGTGTGTGTGTGTGTGTGTTGACAGAATTTTCTACTTAAAGGAAACATATGCCTACAACTTAGCTCTTCTGATTCTTCACACTATGATTTAACCACTATAGTCCATTACTGACCACTTTGTTCTCCTATCAGATAGAGATTGACCACACCAAGCTCTTTGTCATTTCTGCAAAATACTAAGCACCTCTACCAGGAATTGGCTTTGCATATACTGTTCATTCTACCTGAAAGGTAAAATCTCTTCCCTAGTAAATGGCACTTATCCTTTAAAATACAGCTCAAATATCTTCACTGGAAGCACTTCAATAGTTCAGGAAATATCTACTGAACTGAATGCATGGGTCAGCCTTGCCATCTCCAGGATAGGGAAGTCACACATTTCTCCATGCTTTTTGGAGATGCTAGCTATGCCTCTATATTATAGAACTAATAGCACATTAATTAGACTTACTTATCCACTTAAATTGAATGTTTTACTCATTATTGTATTCTAGTATGTATTTCCAAGACTTGTTAACAACACTCTTATTTTCCCCACAGCAAATATAACTTTGACTTAAATCTATAGCTGTATTTCCCTGGTGGGCTGCTCTGTTTCTTAGCTGTATGGACAACGGTAACCTAGTGAACTTAAATATCTACTTAAGAAGGATCTAATCATAGGCAAATTGAATATAAATGCATAAAATTAGTAGAGATTCATCAAGCTGTTACCCATTTCATTAGGAGTGTCAAGACCCTGTCTCAGAAATACTCGGGACAAACACCCAACCAATTTCCATCTTCAGACACTAGACTAGCCTCTATTCCATTCCCAGCTGTACTCTCTCTGTCTCCTCTTTTTGTTCCTCCTTACCCAGGTCTGATTTTTCTTTATTTCTTTCTCTATGTGGATAAATAATCCTTATCTTTCTGTAGAATAAAATTTTGAAATCTTGGTTCTGTCATCTATCAATTTTCTTTGCCTCAAAGAATCAAAAGTACAGTCAACTTACCTTAACCAAAGCTTTCTTGATAACATTGCCAATGTCTTGCCTCCACTCAGGAATATCAGGATTGTGGTAATCCAGATTTGGAGAGAATGATAAGAGCTGTGACTGGAAGTACTCTGCAAGAATACGGAATGTGCAGGTGAACGTGACAGAGTGAGATGCGAGGCTTTGATGGGCGATGGACCCATAGCCATGTACATTAAAAAACACTCCTCTTTTACAAGGTTTCAGCTACCTTTCCTTTTTTTCAGTTGCTCTTTGGCTTCTGCAAAGAAAGGAATTTGCCCACCAAGAGTAGATTTGTGTTCTTCCTCATGTTGTTAACTCCTATAAAGAATATTCGTTGAAATGAAAGACAAGCAGGGAATCCCAGAGATTTGAACTCCCTTCTGTGTAACGCAGAGACAGACCAAAGCATAGCAATCAGGAATGGCTGGAATGGATGCTTTTCAGCTCCTTGACCTCAGCTCCATTGTTGATTATTCTCTAAAACTCCCTCACAGGTGTGGAAAGTAGGTTACACTTTGTCTCTAGAAGTGTAAGGTAATGCTTGATTTCTTGACCTGGTTAGTAAGTACACATGTGTATCCACTTGGTGCTAATTCATGAAAATCAGCATTTCTGATGTATCCACTTTTCAATGTAACATTTGCACCCCAACAAAAATATTCACTTCAGGTCCCAATAAGGGGCTCCAGTGGTCAGCTGGCAGAAAAGCAGGAAAAGAACTCACTGGGGCAAAGTTTGAGAAATATGCCTTGGTCAAAGGCTCACATACTCATATAACTTTATAGACAATTACAATCATAGTGGTCATCTGGGCACTTCTGGGAGGTCTGGACAGATGGAAGCATAGGATCATTAATTTCACTTAAAATAAATGTTGTAATTAAGAACTGTTTCCCATGGTTTAGAACATGGTGGCACCCCCGTGTATCACCTCTGTTTTCATTTATGCTTATATTCATTTTTATTGAAGTGTTTTCATAGTGCATTGTATTAAACTTCACAAGTACATTTTTGTAGATCCACATATCCCTCCACAGAGGACCCCGGTTCTAACTTCTCCTTTTCCTCTATTTTATTCTCCTAGGCAGTTTTGCTTCAACTTTCATGACATATATGATGTGTATATAGCTACATAAGCTAATGATTTTAGCCTCATTATAAAGCCTTCACAGACAATGATGCTGGAATTTCAACAATCAAAAAGGAAAACCACATTACTCTGCATAGGTCATCTCATTATCCAAGATGTAAGTCCTACAGGGTGGAGCATTACTCCTCTGGTTTGTAGATCTTCTGTCCCTTGTCACACAGTAAGTGCTGTACATACAATGCAAACACCTTAACAGATCATCAGATCTTCTACAGTTCCTCGACTTTCCCTTTCCTTTAACTATAATAAATGTGATTGTCTAATAAGTACTCCAAACATGTGATCTACATATACCACAAGATGTGTATCTCCACAAGGGACAACACATGCCTACCTGTGATCTGCATTTTTTTTCTCAATTTTACTTCTCTAGCCAATGAAGTCTATATTGGTGGACTTCAGTGCTCTCCCTAGAAGCTGGCAAATTCTAAAGCAGTTTATGGTTGGCACTAGTATAGGAAGAAGGAAGTTTTTGAACAGAAGAGAGTATCACATGACCAGGTCCAGAGCTTACCATGCACTGCAATTTCCTTGGTGTCTTGGATGAGAGCATTCCCAGCAGCTACCTGCACAGTGATGGTGATGGTTCCCTCTGCAAGGAATGTGAAAGAGATGCTGCTGTCCAAGGTGATGAGGGGCTGCAAGAAAGAGAACAGCAAAATCCCTTCAGACTTGCACGAGGTACCAGGTTTCCTTCCTTTCCTGTAAATCTCAGAATGCCATGCATATTCAGAGAATGACAGCTCTCAGGAGTTTTTCAGTTAAAAAAAGAAAAAGAAAAAAACTAACACTTTTATTTGGTTTCCCAAAACTCTGGTTATATTTCCAGAAACTAGAAAGGGTATTAATCAATTGAAGATTCTGAAAATTTAAACCTGAACACTGAGTGATACTAGAGTTGTCATATCACCCTTGTTATTTATCTTAGGCAAAATAAAATCAGCTCTTAGTGCCTGTATCTGATGGCTCTTGGAGCAAGGAATCACTTCCTGTCACTACCCAGTGTCCCTTGTGTTTTACACCATACTTCTTTGGGCTGCAGGGACTTTTCAAAGAAGTGGCCTGTTACTTCAGTATCCCCTGACTTAAGCACAGTGTCATTCTTACAAAAGAAAACACACATAAAATAAATCCAATGGCCTTACAATTGATTTTTTGTTGAATTATGTCTGTTTTCCCTTGCAAAGCATTTTCCCCATTTTTATTAGTTTGAGAATGTACACACATGCATATATAATAGGTTGTGATTTAGTTTTCTTTTTGCTTCCTCCTGACTTAGCAAAAGATGGAGACTTAGCAAAGACAAAGGGAGAAATAGAATGCAAGAAAGTTCTTGAGGATGGGAAGGCAGAGCTTGAGATGGAGGAGTCAGTATCCAGCGGCTTTCTTAAGACCCTTGTCTTCTCATGATCCCTGTGCTGTGGAAGGTAAGGGATAACAGCTGGAGGCTGGGCTAAGGCACACAAGGCAATGCTTCAAGCACAGATGAGCAGCCTCCCTCTTCTCTCCACACATAGGGACAACAAGATACAGAATGATAATCTAGCTTGCTGAAGTATGCACAGAACTGCTCTCTGGGTGGGGGGGTAAGTATCTGCTAATCCCCACAGTGTATTCATAATTGGCTGGCTATGGGCACCCAGAGAAATGCAAAGGCCCGAAGGTGCGGTTTTTAGACAGCGTTCTTTCTATAAGACTGAAATCCTTTTATTCTCACCATATTTGACAGGACTTTTGAAGAACTAATTTGATTTCTTCTATTTCAAATTCTATAGCACTCCTTTATGATCAGACTCTTGGTTGTTGGGCAGAATCAGAGATACTACCCCAAGCTTCTGATATATTTTCTTCTCTCTTTATTGAATAAAAAAGGAAGGGAATATATAAAGAAATACCATTTCCCCTCAGCTGAAGACAGCTCCTGGGGTGTAGGCATTATTTATCATACATATGGCTTCAGAATGGCACCCGAGTGCCTTTGGAGATGAACAAAGAATAAGGCAGAAATGTATCTGTCACTCACACCATGATACCATGTGTGTTTAGAGTCCTGTTTCTTTAATATTTTGCTTATTTTTATTCTATGTGTATATATGCTGTACCTACATGTACTCTGGGTATGACATGTGTGCAGTACCTCCAGAGGCAAAAAGAGGACATCAGATCCCCCAGAACTAGGGGCTAAGAATTACATCCTGGTCCTCTGAAAGAGCAGCAAATAATCTTAACTGCTGAGCCATCTCTCCAACCCTACAGTCCTGCTTTGAGAAGTATGTTGAGGACATCTGGGGCTCTGCATGGCGGTGTCATTCACGTCTTGGAAAGACAGAAGAAGATCCATGACCATGAAATGGGAGGCTATGTGTACCACACTGCTGTTGTCTCCTGAATGACAAGAATAGTGACTTACAACTCAAGACCCAGCCATACATACCACTTTTGAGTATATATCCAAAGGATGCTCAATCATGCCACAAGGACATGTGCTCAGCTATGTTCATATCAGCTTTGTTTGTCATAGCCAGAACTTGGAAACAACCTAAATGCCCCTCAACTGAAGAATGGATAANCAAGGACATGTGCTCAGCTATGTTCATATCAGCTTTGTTTGTCATAGCCAGAACTTGGAAACAACCTAAATGCCCCTCAACTGAAGAATGGATAAGGAAAATGTGGTACATTTACACAATGGAGTACTACACAGCAGAAAAAAAGACACCTTGAATTTTGCAGGAAATTGGATGGAGCTAAAAAACATAATTGTGAGTGAGGTAACCCAGACCCAGAAAGACAATTATCACATGTACACAATCATAAGTAGTTTTTAAATATAAAGCAAAAAAAAACCAGCCAACAAATCACAATCCCAAAGAACCTAGACAACAATGAGGACCCTAAGAGGGACATATATAGATCTAATCTACACAGGAAGTAGAAAAAGACAAGATCTACTGAGTAAATTAGGAGCATGGGGACCTTGGGAGAGGGTTGAAGGGGAGAGGAGAGGCAGGGAAGGGAACAGAGAAAAATGTAGAACTCAATAAATATCCATAAAAAAGAGCAATTTTCATAGATGTATATAATAAACAATGGTTGCCAAAGACAAGGGAATTGGAATATACAGTACTTTGTTTTTAAAAAGAAATACAAACTTTTAGTTTTAAGATGAAAAAAGGAAAAAAGAACTCAGCTCCATTGCTATTTGAATGAATGACTTTAGGCAACATATATGTCTGTTCTAGGTCTCCTCTTTATCTCTTTAGAGAAAAGGATAACACTGTTGATCCCAGTATCTCAGAGTAGCCAACTGCACAGTGTTTATGAACTTCTGGACAAGTCTTCTTTTCTGTGGTCTATAAAACAATTGTATGTGTTTATGATATGGTACAGAAACAACTCTACTTATTTTCTTCAGGTATTATATGACAATTAAAAATAAAATAGAGAATTTATGGCTAAAATATGAAGGTTTGGAGTTAGGTCATCTCTGGGAAGTCATTCCGAGACGGACCTAAGAGATTGACAAATGGCTGTAGGTACACTTTGCTTACTACTATTGTACACTGTATTAAGCCTATGAGTCAGAGGCCTTCCAAGATCTTTGAAAACAAAATGGGACATCAAGATGCAATAGTATAATGGTTAAAAGTTATTTTTAAATGATAATGCCAAATACTGTTGAAAATACAAAGCAAACTGGAACTCACATCCTATTTTGGTAGAAATATAAAAGAACTGCAACCATTTTGAAGAAAGTTTGATTTGTTAGAAATTGTAAGAACGAGTTTGCATTCCCAACAACAATGGATAAGTGTTCCCCTTACTCCACAGCATCTCCAGCATAGGCTATCATTGGTGTTTTTGATTTTTGCCATCCTGACAGGTGTAAAATGGTATCTCAAAGTTGTTTTGACTTGCATTTCGCTAATCGCTAAGGAGGTTGAGCATGACCTCAAGTGTCTTTTGGTCATTTGAACTTCTTCTGTTGTGAATTCTCTGTTCAGTTCAGTACATCATTTTTTAATGGGTTAATTAGAGTTTTAATGTCTAGTTTCTTGAGTTCTTTATATATTTTGGAGATCAGACCTTTGTCTGATGTGGGGTTGGTGAAGATCTTCTCCCATTCAGTAGGTTGCCTTTTTGTCTTNTATATTTTGGAGATCAGACCTTTGTCTGATGTGGGGTTGGTGAAGATCTTCTCCCATTCAGCAGGTTGCTTTTTTGTCTTAATGACAGTGTCCTTTGCATTACAGAAGCTTCTCAGGTTCAGGAGGTCCCATTTATTCATTGTTGCTCTTATTGTCTGTGCTACTGGGGTTATTTGTAAGAAGTGGTCTCCTGTGCCCATGTTACAGACTACTTCCCATTTTCTCTTCTATCAGGTTCAGTGTCGTCAGATTTATATTGAGCTCTTTTAAACATTTGGACTTGAGTTTTGTGCATGGTGATAGATATGAAGAGCAGAAAGAGGGAGAACATGAGCAAGGAAGTCAGGACCATGAGGGTTGCGCCCACCCACGAAGATGGTGGACATGATCTAATGGGAGCTCACCAAGGCCAGATGGACTGGGACTGAATGAGCATGTGATCAGACCAGCCTCTCTGAAATGTGACTGAGAATGAAGGCTGACCGAGAAACCAATGATAATTGCACTGGGTTTTGATTCTACTGCATGTACTGGCTGTGTGGGAGCCTAGTGTGTTTGGATGCTCACCTTCCTAGACATGGATGGAGGGAGGAGGGCCTTGAACTTCCCACAGTGCAGGGCACCCTGACTTCTCTTAGGACTGGAGAGGGAGGGGGNTGTGTGGGAGCCTAGTGTGTTTGGATGCTCACCTTCCTAGACATGGATGGAGGGAGGAGGGCCTTGAACTTCCCACAGTGCAGGGCACCCTGACTTCTCTTAGGACTGGAGAGGGAGGGGGAGTGCGGGGAGTGGGAGGGAAATGGGAGGAGGTGGAAATTTTTAATAAATAATAAATAAAAATCAAGAAAAGAAAAGAAAAGTTCAAACATGAAAAAGAAACTTCTTTGGGCCTTCGGCAAGGAAGAATATTGCCAGGCTGGAAAAGAGAGAGAGAGAGAGAGAGAGAGAGTAGGGCGAGTCAGAGAGATACCATGTGGCTGCCAAAAGAAATCCTTTGGAGTACATTACTGGTGAACAATGAACCTCACAGTAAAGTATAAAATAATAGGAATGGGTTGATTTAAGGTGTACGATTTAGCTAGAAGTATGCATAAGCTATTAACCAATCAGTGTTGTAATTTATATAGTTTCTGTACAATTATTTCAAGTCTGGGTGGCCAGGAACCAACAAGAACCCTTAGCCTACAGGTAGCTCAACCTGTTAAGGCAATTTTAACAATCCTATACATCTAAGTTTTATCATGGACACTCACACATTAGAAGGAAGAACAAACTCCAGCAAACTAACCTCTAGTCTCTATAGAAAAGTTATTGCATGCCCTCACCCACATACACACAAATAATTAATAAAGAAATACCTGTAATATAAAGCATGCATTGAATAAATAACTTGCTTAAATAATATTTCTGCATTTTATCTTTTCTAAATTTTTTCAAGAAAAAAGAAATACCTATGCAATTTTTAGTCTAAGATATAGGTTATAAATACCATAACTTAAAGATTACCAAGTACATGCATTATATATATANGAAGAGCAGAAGGAGGGAGAAGATGAGCAAGGAAGTCAGGACCGCGAGGGGTGCATCCACCCACGGAGACTGTGAGACTGATCTAATTGGGAGCTCACCAAGGCCAGCTGGACTGGGACTGATGGAGAATGTGATCAAATCCGTCTCTCTGAATGTGGCTGACGATGAGGGCTGACTGAGAAGCCAAGGACAACGGCACTGGGTTTTGATTCTACTGCATGGACTGGCTTTGTGGGAGCCTAGTCTGCTTGGATGCTCACTTTCCTAGACCTGGATGGGTGTGGTGGGAGGACCTTGGGCTTCCCACAGGGCAGGAAACCCTGACTGCTCTTAGGGCTGGAGAGGGAGAGGAAGGGGGAATGGGAGGAGTGGGAGGGAAATGGGAGGAGGTGGAAACTTTTAATAAACAAATAAAATAATAAAAAAGAAATTGTGAGAACTTTTCCCATAGTGATTTGCTATTTCACATGTCATGATCTGCCACTGTAGTCTCCGGAATTTAGTTAAGAGAAAACATACATGTACATTTAATGAAATTCGTAGCAGCTGTTCACATCAGCTTAAAGTGTGGACAGTCTAGAAATTCTCCAATGAGAAAATAAAAATTAACCATGGGATCTTTATACAACAAATAAAAAATAATAAAATAATATTAATGCATACATATACATAGATACCCATAAAAATACAGATGTGTAATGGTTAAAAACCACAAAGAGATCAGTTTGCACTATATGATTACATTTGTATGATAGTCTGTAGTAGGCAAATCATGGATATGATGGGGAGGAGTCTGGGATGGTGATTGGCTGAGAACATAAGGAAACTTGGAGAAGGTTGGTGATAAGGAATCAAAACAGGTAGGGTACCCAAGTGAATCCCTTTTCAAATGGTAAATACACACTGCAGATTCATACTTTCCATTGCTGATACATTTTTTTATTCCCCAAGGAGGAAAACTTTCAAGAAACTATGAACCATAGTCAATGATTTGCAAGTTTAATGATTTAGAACAAAACACATAATCTTGAATTTACTTTAAAATAAAATTTTAAAACAAGGTTAATGAATGTATAGACAGTAATGCAGAGATTGACTTGTGACATTTCCATAATAAACATAATTAGTGTACTACACACAGTGGATATGTGTTCAGAAAGGAACTACATCCAGTTCTTTGCACAATTCTGACCATTTTACTGTATATCTGAAATTTTTATCACAAAATGCTAGGTGAAAGATTTTTAGAAGGGTTAATAGGAATGTTTTTATTTTTCTAGACTCTGAACAAGTCCCTCAGGTGGTGAATATCTTCGATTGTTCTTCTGTCCTGCTTGCGGCCCCTTAGCAGTTCTTCCATGGCTCAGTATTTGTCTCTCTGTTCCTAGTTTCTTCTGGATGTCTTCACTATTCCCTTGTCATCTTCATCAGCTCTAAGTGGGACCTATGGCCCTCTCCCCTCCCCAGAAGATCCTTCTTATCCCAAGATTTAGCTGGTTGTGGCATTTGATCAATAGCATCTCCTCTGAGAGAAGCTGATGCCCTCCTGTCCAAGCAAATCTTATCTTGTCTCCATCTGGCTGCTTCCCTAGGTTCCAGAGCCAAGAGAGGGTTCAGGGCTGAAGGACAAAGGGAGCATTTCATCAGAGATGGGTGAATGCAAGCCATGACAGCAGCCAGTCAGGGTATACAGCCTCAGCAAACTAATGCTGATGGATGGGGATGCCTGGTCTCTGGGTGGCAGGCCACAGATAGGCATCTATGCTAGGTAAATACAGAAGCCAATTCTGTTTCCCAAATTGCTTTTGTTTTTCATCAGCGGTTATGGCAGCATGGCTAATTTCACCTTCCCCACAAAGCTGGAACAGTCAACAGGATCCTTGAGTTCTTCATTGGCCACTGATGTAGAATGCCCAATGCTAAATTAAATCAAGTATTTTAAGGTTCATTTACTCAAATCTATTAGGCATGCAGACACATTTATTAAGCCAGACCTCTGTTAATCCCAGCAAATTGGCCATTCAGAGACCCACAAACCCAGCAGGCAGACGATTGACTTTTCTGCCTCTGCTTTGTCCTAGCTGCAGAGCCAGCTTGCAGTGGGCCCCTTAGAACAATACCTCATGCCTTGCCTAGGCTTTGGGTTGCATGCCTCATAGTGAAGAGTCCTTCACATGTGACAGGTCACAAATTATCCAACCGAGCCTGGCAAGAAATAATAAGAGCTCTGAGGAACTATTTAGTTATAAGATTTCCACTTGACTAATGGACTAGTGAGCTGCAGGGCAATCTCTAGATACAGGCTCCACCCACAGTCTGCTCAGCAAGTCGTGAGAATGTTGCACCACTCACAATCCCGACAGTTTAACATGTGCACCTCATTCACATCTTTCACCAGCAAACTGAACAAACAATGCAATCACTATACTTGACTCACTGAAAATCTGCAGAGATTACACAGCAGTGTATGAAAAGTGCTTATCATATAAAATTAAAAGGCAGGATATATAATTGTGGGCATACCATGCACAGAACCATGGGAAGAAACTTAAACACACACAAAATTAAAAAAGAAATACAGCAAAATAGTATTCATAGCTGTGTTATAACTATAGACTGATGTGAAAATTCGGAGTTGAAAATGATTTAACATATATGCACAAACACCATACATACACACACACACATACATGCACACATACACAGACACACACATGGACACACACACACACACAGAAATATTTCTATTGAAGCATCACATATTCATGATAGCTCTGTGGAATTTTATCTCTTATCACCTTACCTTAAACATGGATTTTTATGACAAAAATAATACATATATATATTTTATGACAAAAACAATATATATAATTTATAATATATTTATATATTTATTTATATAATTATATATAATATGTTTTATAATCTGTCTGATCCTTCCATGTTTAAGTGTTTTCCTTCCAATGTCTGCCCAAATGAATGCTCTGTTTTGACAGGCTTAATCCACATGGAATGCAAGCACTTGCAAGGATTAACTTTTACACCTACATTTTTCCTTCTCCATGCCTCGCCTCTGCTGCTCCTTCAAAGTCTGCTCAGGACCATTTCCATTTCCATAAGTGGCACTCTCTGTGGCTCACAAGGCTTGCATCCAACACTACCTAGGATGCCCAACTTGGCTTGCATGTGGATGCTCCCACTGCCTTCCCTTCTTATTCATTTTCCTGGATGTTAAATTCATATTATCAAATAGAGCACATTTCTTGAAGGCGAGAAATGGAATTTACCCTTCTTTGTATTCCTCACATCTAGTAGAAAAATCAGCTTCCGAGAAAGATCTCTGGAGGACCTGATACTATTTCATGTCCCCTGCTGATAGTTCTGAAGGTACGTAAGCCAATAGCTGGGTCTCAGGAATGCTCATTATTTTCTATTTATCTGTATATCATACTTCCACACCAATTACTCTTATGTGTTTTCATCTTGCCTTTCCAGATGGAACATAATTTCTTTGAAGGCAGGGATAATGCTGTCCATGCCTTATACCCCTGATATTAATAGCATCAGAATAAGAACTGGCTATAGAGTTAGAGGGTCACTTTATTTGTACCAATATTTTTATTTAACTTAACCACCTGAGTGAACTTCCCTACTTCATGTGGTACACACACACACACATACACACACACACACACACACCCCAAAGTAATTTCCAAGGTTACCAGCCTATGTGTCCCCTATAAAATGGGGTTTCTGGTGATTAAATAAATAAAGCTGTTCTGATGATTAAATAAAATAATAAATATTGAGAAAATAGAGAAAATACTAGGGATAAATAAATGAGAATTGGTTCATTTTAAAGTGCACTTTGCTAGTCATGGGAGCCAAACAGATCTGAAGTTGACCACACTCACCAACACATCCTAAAACACGTATTCCTTATTCAGTCCACTGTGGTGATCATTGGTTAAGTTATGGTGTAATGTGGCCCCTTCTCCATTAATGAGTTTCTAGCACAGTGATACCAAAAAGCATTGAATATGAGTCTCTTTCAAATGCAGAAAGTAACTGTTTTTGTAGACAGTCGTATAACCTGTATAACCCTGTAAGATTTTATTCCTAGATCTAAATGTCATCAGTATGTAACAATGTCTGATGTTCCCAAAATCTTAGCCATGTCCTATGTGATTCATGAGTATTCTTTGCTTAAAGCTCATGAAAACAATCAATTGTAGTTTTTACTGTTAGTACTTGACTTGACAGTTAATAAAACTGAGACTTGATGAAAGTAAATGTTTTGACCATTGGACTAAAACAAAGAAAAATCTTTCGCGATTTCAACCCAAGTCGGTCATATTCTGAAATTATTTTATACTTTTGACTTTCAGGTATTGCTAGCTTTGTTCTTTGGAAACAAATATCAACTGGTATTAACCTTTGTGTCAAGGGAGGCCTGTACTTTGCACTCCATTTTTAAGCTTCTGGATGGGAATTTCTTATCAAAAGGAATACCTCCAGTAATCAATTAAAAAATTGAAACTACATTGTCACTATGCACTTGAAATTCTCATAATATGTCATAGCATCTGTATGTGTGAGAGAGACTTCAACGCATAACTCCATGATATTAAATGCTAGTTCCCTGATTACAGACAAAAAGACTCAATAACTCAAGCTAATATATAATTATCAAGGAAATCAAAACTAGAGTCTTCAGTCTCTTTTTCCATTCATTAGTTACTCTGAATCAAATACATAGAGACCATCATTAGGCAGTTCATATTTTAGAATCAGCACTCAAGAGAAAATAGGCACTGCAGAGATATTTGCATTTGCATCTTTAGCTTCCCGTTGTCTGCCAAGTAAATTTCTATGCTGAGACCCATCCAAGAATTGGCCTCATTATATACAGTGGGTTTCTCAGTAAAGATGATAAGGCAAATGTACATTAATAAAAAATAATTTCCCAAATAGAAGCCAAACTCTCACACTCTCAGGAGAAAAATAAACTTTCCCCTCAGTGATTTTCTCATTCCTCTTTTCTTATTATATCGCATGATTTTTAAAGAAAAATGACTGCTCAGTAACGCTAAGGGGATAAACATTCCCAGTAAAGCAGCATTCTTGTGCTGAGTAATGACATAGGCTTCATGGATTTAGGGCTCCTGAGTCTGAGGTCTGTTTCTTCAACTAATCAAGTGTTTTTTTCAACTTGGGAGGCTGGTTATACACTGTGAGAGGCTTTCTACTGTAGCAAGTATGGACCTGACTATCTGCTGCCATTCTGAAAAAAATTCAGAAGTGCAAAAGGATTAGTCATTCATACTGCAAAGTTAAATTAATGCTGCTAGGCAGAAATAGTACAAACTGAAAGTCCCCTAGGTTCATGATTCTTTTCTTTTACCATCATTTTTAACAGATGTATTTCAATGATAAACAGCAATGCATCCAGCTGCTGACCATGTAGTAGTGATATTTAAATGTACACCATCTTCCTTTTTACGATAGGCAAGATGAGAGAATGACAGCTTAGGACAAACAACCCGACCAAGTTCAAACATCCAGGATTATCTGAGACATAGCCATTCTGGTAACATAACTCATGACTCTCAGTCCCAGGCCCATGAACGCTCTGGTGTATTATGCTGTCTTTTTATACCAGATCAGGGGGGAGGTACCTCCCAGCCTTACCTCTCAGGAGTGAGGATAGAGGTAGAAATCACATCATCATTCCAAACTAATAACTGAGTAGTTATTTATTTTACCTCTCGGTACCCAACTCATCCAAATTTGGCATATTTCTGGTATTATTTTTAAATTACTATTTTGGCCAGGATAAGCAACATCAAGGACATAATAGATTTTCACGGTAAACAAACATAGGATAGTTAAAACTGCAGGGAGGATCCGGTGAGTCATAGGAGGCCTTCATGGCTTTGTAAATTTTAGTGACAGGAGCTGGCCAGGGTCTCCCATAAATACTGGAGAAACGTGCTTTTGTGTTTCCTTCAGCGAGGGACATAAGGGATAATTTCCAAGTACATCAGTGCACTGCGGCTTATTAGAAAATCTGTCCCTAGAAGAAACAAATAAATTAGAGCCTAACTTGCAAGAGTTTTTATCTTAGTCTAACAGTTGTAGGAAAAATAGATACTATCTCAATTCCAAATGAGCCTAGTCACTGTGTATGCACAAGTGTGTGTGTGTGTATGTGCATTTGTGCAAGCGTGCATGTGCATGAATGTGTGTGTACTATGAAATACCCGGGAAGCACACAACCCAAAGTCAAAATCATAGGATCCCTAAAAGAATGAGGGAGTTTTCAAGGGCAGAGGAAGGATATGAAGGGATAGGTAGAGGAATGAGATCAGGACTCAGGATGCACAGTGTGAAATCCATAAAGAATCAACAAAAAAGTATTTTTAAAAAAAATTCAAAAAGTATTAACAACAAATGAACTCTTGAGATGTCTTACTTCAATACAACCAGGTTTCAAGATTCAGAGTGAATATACATAAGTCAGTCATTCTTTTAGATACTGGTATTGCACAGGTGAAATCTTAATTAAAATCAATGCCATCTGCATCAGCAGTACTAAAAATGAAATGTCAGCCTTAGTCATAAATGTAATAAGATATCTACAAGATCTGCATATGACTATGAAATTCTGCTGAAGAAAATCATGGGCTAAGCAAACGAGCAGAGAGACGTTCCATGTCTGTGGGGAGAAAGACTCACTGTACTATAGACGTACTACAAACTTAACAACAAGCGAGATGTCATGGCGACAGGGAAGGAATGCAAAAGATCATGAGAAGGAATACGCAGTGTTATATGTGATCTTTGCCAGAGAAGGAAGGGTAACAAAATATAGCAAAGACAGAGCTTCCAAGAGTTTAAGTTGGAACATCAGGAGAGCTGCACACCCAAACAAAGGAACCCTGCCATAGGCCTTACTCCTCTCAAAGATGGACTGAAATGGATTGTAAGCTTAAATGCAAAACAAAAAAATTTAAAACTCTAGAATATCATGTAAGATAAAACTTGGATTGCCTTATATACAGCAGTGGCACCGTAGATAAATATCAAAGTCACAAAGCACCCTGCGATTGATAAGATGAACTTCGTTAAATTTCAATGTCTAAGCTTTGAAAGAGACATTATCAAGAGAAGTGAAATAGGCAGCAAGGATATATCTTCAAAAGGTGCAAGAATTGTTATGCAAAATATATGAATAAATCTAAGAAACATTAAACAGTGTCAAGAAAACATATTGGTTTTAGAATGGAATGAAAAATGAATGAATTTTATGCCCTGGCAATGCTGAAGTATGCATGGGCAGCCTGTATATGGCAGTTTTGTTCAACGTGTCCATATTGGGCTTCGTAGTTTAATTTGATGAGGACGACTGACCAGGTCTCTTCCTCTTTAGAATAATAGACACTCCATCAAACACAATATAAACTGGCCAGTGGGCTTAGAGCCACATAATATGTCATCTGGGAAATGCACATTCACATGTGATACCATTACATTCCTGGAAGAATGACAAAGTCCAGACCAACACCATCAAAAGCTGGGGAGGATGTTAAGTGAGAGGAGCTGTGCTTCACTGTTGGGAAGGGAAAGATGCAATGGCTAAAGAGAAGGCTGAGTAGATAAATCAATACTGATCTTTCAAAAGACCCAGTTTAAATTCCTAGCACCCACACATCGGCCCGCAACCGATGTAACTCCACCTCCACAGAAATCTGATGCCCTTTGTGATTAAATGTCTTTAATCCCAGCACTCAGGATGGAGAGCAGTCAGATTTCTGTGAGTTTGAGGCCAGCCTGCTCTACTAGAGCTAGTTCCAGGACAGCCACCAAAGAAACCCTGCCTATAAAAACCAAAACAAAAGAAAAAGAAAAAGAAATGAGCTATCAAGACATGAATCATGCAACAACATAAAAACTATTTAAATACATATTACTAACTGAAAAGCAATCCAACTTGTAAAGAAAACAAACTAAGGAGTCTAACTGCAGGAGATTATCAAATAAAAAACCTAGAGATACTAGTGGCAGATGTTGAGGAGGAGGAAGAGATGAATAAGTAAATCACAGATGATTGTGGAGAAACTCAACTACTTGGGTTCTCACATTTGGTTTGTTCTAACTCAAAGAAAGACCCCTAATATAAACATTATATTCTTGGTGATAATGACCTGCATATAAAGTTCACCAACTATAACAAATGCATTGTGTTTATAAGGAAGAAGGCTGTACATTGGTGGCAACAGGGAACAGAAGAAATCTCTGCATGTCTCTCTCAATTTCTCTGTAAATGTGAAATGCTTTGCAAGTTAAGTTTCGGGACCCTGAGATGGCTCAGCAGGTATAGGAGCTTGCTGCCTGATAACTGAATTCAACTACTGGAATCCACATGGCAGGTAGAAGGCAGGAAGAGGCTCCTGCACGTTGTAATCTGACCTCCACACATGCCGCCCTGCAGCATGCACCCAAATAAATAATTAAACATACTATTTTTAAAATCTAAATGTTGCTTTTTAAAAACCAATAAAGTTAGAGAACATTAACACTTGATGATCTTTTGGCCTAATATTTCTGAGTATCAGCACTTGACACAAGGATCATCGTCAACAGGTTCTGGGTGTAGGCTCATTTTCAAAGTTCCAACAGTTGATCTTTCTTGTTTCTTACTCTAAGGCACAACCACCTCATCACTGTTCCCCAAACAACTTGTGTTGGCAGAACACGTGGCAGGTGTTGATGAGGATTCTTTACATGTCATCCAACTTTATTTCCCACCCTTACAACTAGGTATCTAGCTCATGCTTGACCCACGTGAACTCTCCGTCTCAGAGATGCCAGGCAATGGCCCTGCTATTGTGCACCACATCAGTAGAAAGGCCAGGAACTAAAGCAAAACAGACTCAATGACTCTTTACAGATTCCAAATCGAAGAAAAGGAGCCTACAGATTTGTACCATTTCCCAAAGGGCTCTTTCTTTCAAACAGTTACTTGAAGTTTCTTTACTAAGGTAAAGACCTACCCCAGGAAGCATATTTTGTTCAATTCTGTGTGTTCTTAACTTCACTATGTGCCGGTTATTGGGACAACCCAGTTCCTGCAAACTAAGAGAAACTTGAACATAGGAATCTAGATCAGCTTTGATACTGAGGAGAGAGGGCCAAACCTTTGTGCTATTGCCAAACCACCAGAAGTAGGTAAGGGTCCCCATTTGACTGGGCCACACAACTGCACTGATGTTCACATCCTTGTTTCTTATGGCGACAAATGGAACTCGAAGGTGAACATGTTCCACTGGACCTAAAGGAAAAGGAGGGGGAAAGACAGTGTTCATGTTCCCAGAACAAGCCATCGACTTTTTTACAGCCTTGATGTTTAATCTCTATCTTTATGACTATGCCTGTAAACCAAAAGGCCATGATCACAAATACTAAAATGCTAGTGTGTGTGTGTGTGTGTGTGTTCTTTAATTATAGCAGACGTGTAACAGGAAATTCAAATCAAGTTTCTGATTTCTTGAGCGACAGATGAATTGAATTTACATCTGGTGAGCTCACCCACCTTGAATACTTATGGAACTCCAGTTGAAGGACAAAGCTAGTTTACTAGACACTTAGCCATTAAATAGAATGATAAACAGCAGTCTGTTTTATTTTTGAGAATTAGCCCATTTTGTGACTTGAGGTCAGTGAATTATATGGAAGGCTTTCCCATTATATTCAGTTGCTAATTGTTTTCCATCCACTTTAACCATTGGCCATTGTGCCTCGTCATCTGGAGGACATACTGAGTGCCACTCAGAGGCTTGCAAGGCCACTTTACAGAAAGGGAAGAACATAGCTGCCTAAACTAGGAGAGAAGCAAGCTTCAGGCTTCCAAAACGATAATAACACAGCTTCTCCCCTTTTCTCAGAAAACAGAAACAGCACTGTGCTCTACGCTACACCATCCAGTAAAAGGATGTCTATGAACACAGCCTAGACAGAAGTGACACTTGTCACTTCATCCAAAATAAACAGAGAGGGAAATACTGGCAGAGAATCATTTGTATATTCATTTTACATCTGGGAGATTCTGGTTTTAAGGCTAGTTAGATATTCTCTCCTTGACATTTAAGAAAACATGTATGTGCCCACATGATTCTATCTTAGGGGAGTTTAGCTAAGCACAGAGAAGATGGATATCATTTGATCTCACACATATGTGGGATCTATGAGCTAACAAAAGAAAGCAATAGAATATTGCTTGTCAGAGGGGTGACAGAGGTGGGTGAGAGAGATGCTGGTCAAAGAATATGAAATACATTCTAGAAGTCTATTGCACTCTGATGTGAAGCATAGTTAATTACATGTATTACACTTGGAAAATCTTTTAAAAAACAGATTTTTAAGAGTTCTCACCATTGAAAAAGAAAGTTTGGGATGTAATGTTTATGATAATTAGCCTGATGGAGCCATCACACAATTTATGCATGTGTTTGAGAAACATCATGCTGTACATGATTAACATATGATTTCTGTCAGTTTAAAAATAAAATGAAGAAAAAAATAAAATCATCTATCCATCTATAGCTTGAAAATACTTCCTGCCTACAGCTCTGTGCCCTGACTCCAGACATATGGCACCTCAAGATTCTTTACCAGCACACAATTTCAACCCTGGCACTTCATATACACATTCGGCTGACACTTTAATTATTTTAAATGAGAAATTCTGTATTATTTTTACATGGTCTGCCTGATGTCAGCCACAGAAACACAAGGTGCGAGAAAACATTGGCAACTTCTTCAGCAACTTCTTACTCATATTTAATGGTTATGGTAAAGAAAATCTCTCGATGATTTGTGTTCCTCTGGCCAGTGAGGGATGGCAGACAAGGAAGAGGCAAGCCTAGGAGGGAGAGGAGAATTCTGGTGATCTATTCATCACTGCAGAGTATTATGCCTGGGTCCAGGTCTTCCATTCTTCCCTTGATTGAAAGATGCCTCTTCCATGTTCCTATTCTCACTCCATTCCCCAAAGGGCACGAAGCTCTTCCCAAGCTGCCTCATGAGACCCTTAGACATTTAACAGTTTGTCCAAACTGTACATGACTGTAATCCTGGAAAGTCACTTGCAAGTCTTGAAGGACTCTCTGACACCCAAAGGCAACAAAATGACTTTCTTCTTCCTAAGATTATGTCAGACATAAACTGGGTAGAGTTTCTGTGACTAACATGGTCCCGTTTATTCTGGTTTCAGGTCAAGCATGTTTGACCAAAACTAATCACCGCAAACAAGAACTTAGAAAAGATTTTACTGCAAAGATCCTGAGCCAGATCTTGGCTTTAAGGTGGGAACAGATTATAGAACAGTGAGAAGTGAGCTGAATGGATGGGAAAGAAAGCCTTCTGTCACACAGTTCTGCTTTTGATGAAAGTCCAATAATCTGTGTGAAATTGATTATTATGGGCGGCTAACAACTTCTTTTGTTAGTTAATGGCCCAAGGTGAGGCCAAGAGCAGTTTCCACTGTACTAACTGTCTGGGAAACGCAGCCATGATTGATTTGGAGGGAATTATGAGGACAATAAAAGTTTCAAGGAACATTTCCTCTTTCGTGCACATAACCCACAGTAGAAACCCATTCCTGGCCTATCCCTCCCTCTCTCTTTCTGTGAGTGTGTGTACTAGGATATATTGTTCTTTCAACCTGTAGACTAAGCCCCACTCTTGGCTGCATCAGTAACATGTGTGGTATAAGTGCCTGGAACAGGGGAATGTAAAGTTATTTTTTTCTTTGTCTTCGTTTTTAAATTGCAATAGAAGTATCAGCAGAAAGTCAATAGGAAGTGATAATAATTACTGTAACAACCTTTACTATTTATCACGTGGCAAGGCAGGTGTGGAGCAGCGTTCTCCATACTGTGAACATATATGTTAATATGTTTATCATCTGGTAAGCTAGATGTGGAGCAGTGTTCTCCATAGTGTGAACATATATGTTAAGATGTTTATGACGTGATAAGCTAGGTGGGGAGCAGCATTCTCCATACTGTGAACATATATGTTAAGATGTTTATGACGTGATAAGCTAGGTGGGGAGCAGCATTCTCCATACTGTGAACATATATGTTAAGATGTTTATCATGTGATAAGCTAGATGGGGAGCAGCATTCTCCATACTGTGAACATATATAATAACATGCTCACGAAATTTCCTTCCTTCAAAAAGATCTTGGACTGGTTCCTAGGAACTTTGCTTTGAGAGTAGCCCTAACCTGGTAAGAGTTGTTCCCTTGAAAACAATATGGTTTATTCATAATATCTGCTTTCTACCAAGAGTAGTTTGGAAGTTTGGCTTATATCAGATAGATAGTGACTCTGTGACCATCACAAATTTTGGACTCCAAATCTTTAGCAAGTTTCTCTGGTAGAAGGCCTCTACATGCCACCACATCTTGTTAAAGCAATTAGCACGTCACATGTGACTGTGCATGTGTTTGGCTTATATATGTTTTTGTATGTGTGTGCATGTGTACATGCTTTTATGTGTGTATATGTTCATGAAACCTAGAGGTTGACATCAGAAGTGTTCTCCTTCTTCTCTTTGAGACAGGACTTCTTCCTGAACTTGCCACTCATTGATTTGGCTAAGCAGGCATGCCAAACAGTCCCATAGATCCACCAGTCTTCATGTGATCCCACCACCAAGTGCTAAGATTCAGATGTTTACCACAACCACAGGCATTATGAGGGTTCTGGGAATCCAAACTCAGATCCCAATGTTGGCGGGCAGGCAAACTTTACTGGCTGACCCATCTCTCTAACTCAAGCTTTTTCCTTTGCTGAGCTTGCTCTGACTATCTTCTCTGGAACAAAATATAGCCAAGGATGAAGTTATGTACTAACATCTATGTTTCTGCCTAGTGACTTTTCCATGCCTAGGAGTGGTTTGGGGTACCCATAGCATATATATACATCATCTACTTTGATTCCCACTTTGACTCTTAGATTTCTTTTAATCTAAGGGATAAGATGAAGAATTCAAGTTTTGTAAGGGCCAGGCAGTCAAAAGGATTATGATCAGGGTTCAAACAGTGCAAAGCCTGAGCCCATGAAGAAGGGTGTGCAGCACTCACATGGGCTCCTCGTCTAGTGTTGCTGGAACAGAGAGACATCGTTGGGTACATATGGATCTTCATCACTGTGTCTATTTATGATTCATTTTTAAAGTAGCTCTTCTTCAATAGGATGAAAATAACACAAGGGCAGCATCATATTTGTACTGGTGACTCTAAGTGCACAGTAGAGTCCCTTACACACATTAAGAACTCAATAGCTATTTCCTGAATGACTTAGTGAGTGGTTAGGCATGCCTTGTGTAGTTCATTTCTATTGGTCCCCTAACCCTGTGAGGCCAGGCAGTGCTTCGACTTAAACCATTTCAAAATTGGAATTAAGCTAGAGGTATGTATTAAAGATTGGCATGGTAGAGATACAATTGATCGTAGTCCAGGTTGCTTCCTATAAGTTCTTATTATATCTCACTGCTATACTTTTCACTACAAGGTAAAATAGTTCACTTCTGGCCAGGAGCCCTTTAGGAATGTGCTATTCACATACAAGAGTTTACACAATCACTGGGTCATTAAAAGGAATGGGTTTCTTTTATTCACTTCAACTTTGTCAAACATATAATTTTCATTTTATGTGACATATTACTAGATTACATTATGGGATACACAGCGGTCCCTGCTGATCCATTTTCACTTGGCACAATTTCAGTTACCCAGAGCCAATTATAGCCTGAAAGTTTTAAAAGGAAAATACAGAAGTAAATAAAAATCCTAAGTTTTCAACTGCCAATTTCTCTGAGTATCATGATGAAATATCTTGTAATACTTTCTTCATGGATATGGGGAAGGCTCCTTCTAAAACAAAGACTAGAGAAGTCTTTAAACACCTAAGTATTTCTGATGAGGTGTGGTGAATCCATGTCAGCTCATATCAAACATACCCTGAGCCCAAAATCTAGAAACAACATTTTTTTATATTTCAGTTAACATGATTCAAGTTTCAATAACACACAAAAAGCAGTCAGCACAAACAAATATCCCAGAATATTTTTTTGCTGTTTCAACCCAGCAGCAGCCAGTGTCATTGAAGCTGACTACAGAACAACACAAAATTGTATTTACAATACAACTGACGTGACATAACCTTGGATGTGTGAAAATTGTTATTTTTAAATCATATTCAATTCTTGAAAGCAATTAAAACATGTGTTTTTCAGATCCTCCTTGGGCTCTTCCAACAAAGCCGAACATTTAGTTTGACATTCTGCATTTTTTACTCATAGTGTGCCAAATGAACCTAGGACCATCATCTGGATGGGCTTCCATATTTATTTACTTTCCAGGAATCTCTAAAGCAAAAGGAAAAGACATTTTATCTACATGAGAGTATGCATGTGCACCAACCTATCAGAATGGCACTACAAAGTAAAGAACCTCAGTAATATTGCCTATACATTTAAAATATGCAATCTACTTTAGCACTATGAAATTAAATTATAGCCGGATGTGCATTTCAGTGTTTTGACTTGGATGATTTTAGG
This sequence comes from Bramus lutescens, assembly GCA_001685075.1. Taxonomy (NCBI): domain Eukaryota; kingdom Metazoa; phylum Chordata; class Mammalia; order Rodentia; family Cricetidae; genus Bramus; species Bramus lutescens. Next base: position 141,963 of record LOEQ01003754.1, read on the forward strand.
AGCCACAATGAACTTCACAATGGCTTCAGCTCTGAAACTCTAGAAATTAAAATCTGGACAGATGGAGTTGTCAACTGGCTGAAAAGGGAGTGGCGTGGGGGCAGGGGGGCTGCTCATTGCTACTTACAAACCACATGTAGGAAGAGGACGGCTGTATCAGAACCAAGGTTGTTCTCTGCATATGCTGTCACCTGGAAGATGCCTGCACTCTTATACACATGTTTGATGCCATCCTCAATGGGGCTGAAGTTGGCATAGGACACAGCAATTCCATCCCCAAAGTCAAGCTGGATATTTGTCCTTTGGAGGTCACCCTGTAGGCAAACAGAAATTGGTCTGGTTCCCTTCATAGGTTCTGCTTGACTTTTATCTGATATCAGTTCTCACAGTTTCAACATTTCAATCCTGACAACCTATAGTGATGCCTCCTTAGCACAAACTAATATTCATGAAGAGCTGTGGGCAAGGGCTGAAAACCTGCATGTCCAACTTTGGGGCTGCTTGATTTGGTAGGACTCTGGCAATAGTGGTTAGGAAGAGGATATCCAACGTTCTGAAGACCAAGTACTCAAGACGCCTCACAAACATTCTTTTCTGTGTCATGATATTACTAGCAATAAAGTAATAGCTAGCACTATTACATACCTTCATAACAAGCCAAGCAGTTAATCCCCTCAACTTTATGTTATAGAAAGCTTTTATTTGAGCTTTGGGCCCATTCCTCTGTGTGATCATATGTATGTATGAACATCCAAAGGGAAGTAAGTCATGTTTGAGTAATAGGAAGCATTACTTTCTAACAGCAGCAGAAAGTATTACCATCCTCACTCTTATAGGGGATGTGAAGATACTATCTACATTAAAGCCACACAACTAACAGCAGGAAAAACCAAGTTTTGAGTCCTGATAGCTTACTTCAAACACCAATTCCTTTAGTTATCATGCCATAATTTCCATTGTTCTTATTCTTAATTTCAGTTATTTAAGATCTATGCTAGTCACTTAACATGTATTAAACACCATATTCAAAATAACAAAAGGGGGTAGATCATTATTTACATTCTAGAGATGAATATTGCCTGATATATAAATTACTTCTGTTTTCTTGCCTAGGGTTTCCTGAAACCTGTCTAAGCCACCCTCTCTCCCAAGGCTTCTGCTAAATGTGTCAGCCCACAGATGTCTCTGCCTCTGGGAAGTCCAAGCACACCTTGGACACTGCCTCTGACATGATATTCAGTGGCTCAGGTGGGTGCTTTATTACCTCAAAGTTGACTGTTAGCCTCTCAAGGGCAATACTGAACCCCATCCTTATTAAATACCTCATACTGGATCAATACTTTGTGTAAATGCATAATACAGACCATAAAATAAAGATATAAAATGAAGACGGTTAAAAAAATCTGCTCATAGATTGAGATGGAACAAAGAGAGAATTATATTCTACAGTTATTAACTGATGAGGTTTGGATATGAAGTGATGCCCAGGAAATCTCGTATGTCAGAGGTTGGTGCCCAGTTAGACATGCCATTGTGCCATGTTTTAAAACTCTGGGAAGTTGGACCTAAATCTCTCTGTGTGTCTTTTTCTCTGTCTGCTTCTGTCTCTGTCTTTGTCTCTGTCTGTCTGTCTCTTTCTCACTCATTTTCACACATGCTTGGTTGCTCACTCTTGCTCTCTCTTTCTCTATGCTATCTCTTCTGCTTTCTCTTCCACTCTCTCTTTTACACCATGACCAAAGAAGCTCTTCCAACTAGACTCCTCAATGAATATGGCAACCAGAGACCATGGACTGAACTTCCTGAATCTATGACACCGAAATCTTTCCTCTATTAGAAAAAAAAAAAAAAAAACCTCTAACGCAAAAGCCAAAACCTCTGCCCCAGGACTGTGCACTGGTCACGTTTCTCACTTAGAACCTCTCCTCCCACCACGGCAACACAGATGCGCAAAACATCCTGACGGGTGCTCTCTTGACCCTCTTACAATGTCAACTACCTTTGAGTTTATAAATGTAAATTAAAGTGGAAATGAACTGGAGGCAATTGAAATGGATAAGATCGTGGCTCTTCACATCCATTTGAGAAAGTTTGTATAGCTCTGGTCCTGAAAACTCTCCAGTGGAACTGTGATAATGACCTCCTCCGAATCTCAAAGTCCTCTAATTCAAGTCTCAATGTGACTGAAGGATGAGGAGTCTGCCAGGCCAGGATAAGAAGCCTGCACCTTCCGTCGCAGTGTGGTTTGGACTTTAAAAGGCTCTGAAGTGCTCCGACTAGTGAGAAAAAACTCCTGGCTTGCTTTGCTCCCTTGTGGAAGATCTCAAGAGCCCCAAGCAATTTGCATATAAATTTAGAGGGCATTGTCAATCAGGCCAGCCTTCCAGCCAAGAGTGCTAGCAAAGTCTCTGGTTTAGGCAGAAGGAACATCTCACATAGGGAGCGAGAAGCAGGTAAGTAGACTGGAGTGCCAGCATACACTCAGATTTTACTGTCTGCATTGCAAAAGACACAAGCGATGAGCTAATGAAGTCAGTAGCTGATGTAGAAGCAACCTGTGCTGTGTTTGCTATAAACTTAACTTTAAACACCATTCGATCATCTTCCCCATTCTCTCATTCATATGTTCAAGACTCTTTAAAGGCTTGTGGGCTCTTCTAATTAGTGATCCTAAGGGTTAGAATGAAGCAAGAGAGACTCTGGAAGTTGATGGCTATAATTTGAATTTTCTTCGATTTTTCTCCCCTCATAGTTTACAGGTTATGTCCTTATTGTGATAAGAATATATCCAGGTAGATCATCATGCAATCCCAGTGCTCAGGAGGTGAAAGCATGTGAAACACAAATTTGAATGAACATGGGAAGCACCGTGAGTTCAAGTCTGGTCTGAGCTATGTAGTGAGTCACTACATCAAAAGAATCAAGGTGAGATTGTCTCGAACAACCTAAGAGCTATCACTATAGCTCAGAGTAAGGTCCCGAGTTCAATTCCAAGCATAGAGGATGTGGGAGGGAGGGGGGAAGAGAGAAAGAAAGGGAGCAGGAAGGAGGGAGGGAAGGAGAATGTGTAAGCAAGCAAGTAACTAATGTAGAGGCTCTGTGAGCTGGGTCTTTACTACATGACTGGAGGGGGCTTCTGAATAGTTTCTGCTTCCTTTCTCTTCTTTTTCTCTCACTTTTGTCATTACTGCTGTGGGTTCTGACTGCAGACACCCAAGTGGTCACCTACCTCTTCCATCAGAATGATGAAGGTGGCATTATGGCCCTGCTCTGCCACCAGGCGCCCATCAGTGGTTACCACGTGGAGACCCCGAGGAGCTTTTCCAGGACACAGCTGAGTCTTTGCAGAGTACTTATCCCTTAACCCATCTGTGCAGTTGTTGGACACGATCCTCCGGTATCTAAAAAGAGTCCACAAGAGACAGTTTTGACAGTGCTGCAGCTTGGAGTGAGTGAGTGTGTGTGTGTGTGTGTGAACATAATCCTCCGGTACCTAAAGAGAGTTGACAAGAGACAGTTTTGACAGTGCTGCAGCTTGGAGTG
>LOEQ01003754.1:154484-194617 GCA_001685075.1 Bramus lutescens
CTATCTATCTATCTATCTATCTATCTATCTATCTATCTATCTATCTATCTATCTATCTTCTTGCCTGGCTATATTCTGTTAAGATAGTGGCTGAAAGCAGCTTCTTTATTAAGCAATAAAGCAACACATATACAGAAGGACTTCCCACACCATATAGGATTTAGACTCTGCTCAAATACTGACATCCAGGATCAACACTAAAGATTAAAACACACCAGGCAGTGGTGGCACATGCCTTTAATCCCAGCACTTGGGAGGCAGAGGTAGGCTGTGAGTTCAAGGCCAGCATGATCTACAAGAGCTAGTTCCAGGACTGGTTCCAAAGTAACACAGAGAAACCCTGTCTCAAAAATGACCAAAAAAAAAAAAAGATCAAAACACAAACTCACAACTATATTTCATGAAAAAAAATTTAATTTTTATTTTAAAAATTGATTTGTTATTTTATTTTATGTGTACTTTGCCTGCATTTAGGCATATAAACTGTGTATGTACCTAGTGCCTGTGGAGGTCAGAAGAGGGCATCAGTTTCCCTGGAACCAAGTTACGGATGCTTATAAACCCCTATATGAGTGTTGGAAACCGAACGCTAGTCCCCTGCAGCAAAACCAAAGCTCTAAATGCTGAGCCATCTTTCTTAGCTCTGAAAAAATATTTCAAAGCCAAGGCTGATACTCACTTACTTAAAAATCAAAGAGGCCAATTTCCAAAATTTACCCTAAAACCACTGTTAATAAGTCAGGAATTGTCATCAAAGGCTCCTTCTTCTATACGCAGATGTGGTAGAAACACATATTTAGGTCACATGACTATTGTGGTTGTTGTCATACTCTGATTGTGACCAGGTACAAGACTGGGTCTCTCCCTTTTACTGGCCCTGCATCAATCTCAAGTGTTTTCTGTTTTCTTTTTAATATATGGTATTATTTACAATAGAAATGCAAATATCCAGTACCTTATAGAGAAAAATCTATGATGTCTTCTATGATGTCTTTGTGGGGACCATATATCTATTAAAATTCCTCTAGCAATGGTAAAAATTTCCTTTATTTGAAATTGTCTTTAGAGTTAATGAAATAGTCTATATTAAATTTCACTTAGAGCAGTCACCCTGGGTCATTTGGAGATGAGTTTTAATTTCAGAAGAACTAAATGTGGAGACCCTATTCCTTCTGAATAATAAAAGTAATCTTTTCTCTGGTAAGCTCTGTTTGCAAGAAGGGCAAGCAGAGGCCTGGCTCCTTTAAGAGATGGTTGACAGCATTCAGGAGGCAGAGGCAGGTGGATTTCTATGAGTTTGAGGTCAGCCTGGTCTGTAGAGCTAGTTTCAGGACAGGACAGCCAGGGATGTTACACAGAGAAACCCTGTCTGGGGGAGGGGAAGAAAAAGAAAAAGAAAAAAAAAGAGCTGGCTTCTTGGCTTGGTACTAGCACCAAAAGGGGTGTGGGGGAGGCTCTTTTAAGAGCCCCTGCTACCAGAGGGCGACACACTAGTAGGTGGTGACATTGACACAGGAACTTCCTAGGGTTGGGACAATACGCATGGCTCTCAGAGCTGGCTATAAATGGGCCATTATCTACATTACACAGCAGTTGTTGTTTTCATTTTTATTTATTTGCCAACAGAGACAGAAAAGATTATATATATACAGTAAAGACAGATTCAGATAGAAAAAAATCTTTAAACAGGTTATAGTATATATAAAAATATATACAGTCTTGGAAGAGAGAAGAGGGAGAGAATATAAAGTCTGAAATTAAAAATATAGTATTAAAATAACAAAATGAAATCCTTAAAAAGAAGAGTAAAGTAATATAATGGGAAAACATCACATAAAGATGGAAGATGCACAGAGAGTCTGGATTGTGCATAATATTATGCTGTCTTTAAAATTTTTGGCTGTTGAGAGACCTTGGATTATGGAAATTGTTAGATTAAACCAGCCTATAGATTTCAAAATTATCTTGATTTCAAAATTTAAGTCAAAAGATATGTCACTTTGGGAGAGAGATTATGCTTGTTTTTCCACAGGAAATGAGAGGATGTGGATTCATTTCGGGTTAAAGAAAATCAGATTTTATTGAGGAAGACACCTTAAAAATCCTTACTACAAACACAAAAAAATAAATCTGAAAGAACTACAAGACATGCAATGTATATTTTACCTGCTCAAATATGTAACAAAAATCATATTTAACTGATTTATGTACAACACACAATCTATACTTGTACTAATATAGATATATATGTTACCTTTAAAAGTTTATATATTTTCGGAGCAAGGGGACTAGACACCATTGAAAACAATGTCCCAGGTGATCCAGCATCCAGATCAGCTTCCAGGGTACTGATTAAGATGATACGGCCTCATAGAATACTACAGCCAAGACTTAACAAGTATCCTAATGTCCTCAAGGTTACCTCAAAGATTATCAGTGCCCATCAATAAATAGGAAATAGTCTAGAAAATTAGGCCACACTCCCCCCTCCCAAAAATGGTTATGGATATTTATTATCATTTAAGAGGGGTTGCTACAAGTTGTTACTGATAATGGTCAGAAAAAAAGCTAAAGAAAAGGAGATTAGATTCAGGGATCTCATTCTGAAAAGAAAAGGGGAGATATAAAGATGGTAGGATAAAAAGATAGATTATTGAATCTACTTTAAACCAAAATAAAAACCTCTATTACTCTTAAATATTTTACATTAGTATGGATTTTGGTTTATTGTTACAAATTTACAGTTAATTTTGTTATTCTATATATATGTTTCTACTCTTGTTTAAGTTATTGTGTTTATGCAGTTTATTTTAAATGTAATATATAATTTAGAAATACGGATTAATAGTCATCTATAATAGTTAAACTTACAGTCATGTTAAGTATTTTTTCAAGGTCATACACATATTTAGATAGTTGGTCTTCAAAGACCTACAGAACATGGAATTTAATATGTTTAATAACTTGAAGCTTTTGATGACCATGAGACATATCTGCTACTGGCAGCGTCAACTGCTTCAGAAGATGATGGGTATCAAAGAAGCTCTATATGGAGTTTATTTTCTTTATAGAAAAAGCTAACCATGTGGGCAAAGAAACTGCCCTTGCCTCAATTGCTGAAAATATACTGTTTGAAACTGGACCAGCAGGATGCAAAAAATGGTGACTGTCAAACTCTCCAAAGACAAAGCCAGATAATCCTTCAGAATATCCTGCTTCACAGGAATGTCTGTCAGATATGCTAGACCTGTAGGCCAGAGTTGGATGCTCCAACATTACAGAGGCGCTTTAGGTGAGTATCCAAGCAGCAAGTTGTCCCTATCATTACGAAACATTTCACCCTTCTGGGGTCTTTAGTGGAGTTGAGGACTAAATATAGTTACAGCTTTCCTTGGTTAGGATAAAAGGTAAATTAGATGCAAAACTTTGGAATCACAAAGATAAAATATATAATAGAATATTTTCCTTAATTTTGCCAAATGCAAATTGATTGGATACTGTTACTGTAATTTTTACTTAATAACTGTTTTTTGCTGTGTTTAATTTTACTATGTTAAGGTTAAAGCCTTCCATTTTAATTAGACAAAAGGGGGAAATCCTGTGTATTATGCTCATTGTTAATAAGAAACTTATTGGCCAATAGCACGGCAAGAAGAGACTGGGCAAGACAGCTTGGCACAGAGAGAATGATGGGACAGAGTCAGAAGGTTGAGAGAGATGCCAGCCAGTTGCTCATGTGACAAACATAGATAAATAAAATGGGTTCATTGAGATGTAGGAGTTAGCTAGTAACAAGCCTGAGTTATTGGCTGAGCATTTATAGTAATATTAGCCTCATTGTGGCAATTTGGAAGCATTCACTGTGACAGGGAGTGGGTAGTCAGGACAGAAAAGCTTCTGACTATACTCCATAACCTGCTTTACTTAGATTCTGACAGTAGCCCCCCAAAATGAAGGCCTCAACACTACCTTAAGTATCATCACTAGCATTAAAATAATCACGTAAGATCCAAAAGTACATTGAAAACAGTGCTTACCTAAGTATTCCAGCTCTGAGTCCTCTGGTGTAAATCCTATGGGGATCACTTACTCTGAGGTAGAACTCCAGCAGCAGCAACAGCTACCACATGTTGTAGGATTACGTGGTACACAGCTCAGGTAAGCATCTTATCTACATTAATGATCTACGCTCATTCATTTACTAATTCATTTATTTATCCCTAGGACCTGGTGAGAAATGTGTTTCATATTTTATTTTGCAGCCAAGGAGAGAAGGACACAGAAATTAAGAAAATTTTCCAGAAGATAAAACTGTGAATATAATCGTTGAGATTTTTATACAGACCAGAAATGTTGATAGATAGGTTAAGGAAAGAAATATTACTTTGTAGTCTTTTTTTTTTCTTTTTACTTGTGAATCCTCCTAGCAATGGGTGGGAGTCGGCTTTGGACCAAGGAGACATAGAAGAATCTGGAGTGTGGCATATTCAAAGGCAGTGGACCTCGATGGAATCAGTCTGGAGAGGGACACAGGTATTCAGGTTCAAATGTGAAATGTTCTCCTAGCCTCATAGGTTTGTACATCTGGCTCCAAGCTGGTAGGGGTCTTTTGGCAGACAATGGAAACTTCAGGAAGCATATCTTCTATGGAAGAGGTGAGTCACAAAGGGTAGGCTTTAAGAATTTTATAACCTGGCCTGACTTATTGTCTGCTTTCTGCTTCCTGCTTCCTGCCCTCCTTATATTTACAGAGTTCCAGTGCACATCCCCACTACCACGGTGGACTGGAGCCTCCTAAACCATGAGCCCTAGAAACTGCTTCTTACTTTAAGCAGCCTTTTTTTCAGGTACTTTGTCACATCAGTGAGAAAAGTAGGAAGTACAATATTCACATTATACTTTAGAAAAGACTACTATATCTACTTAATATGATTACACACTAAGCTGTTGTTCATAATTAAAAATAGTCTTCCCAGATGGGAAAATATTCTTGTTTTCAGAGGATCTTCTCACAGAGAAAGGACCCTTCCACTGAAATTTAAATTTATACATGTTACTTTAATGAATCTCACTGAAGTCAAGTTATCTAAGAATGAAGAACAGGAAGAACAGATTGGAGGCAGACATGGTCATGCTACACAAGTGACTTTCAGTTACCCATTAAAATTCTAGTAAACTCAGGAGATAAAAACATGACTTCTAGACAATAGTTGCACGAAAGGGAGATGAGAGAAGGGAGGCCGCTAAGTGAGGATAAACACTCTTTGCACTGCAGTATACATTGATATTCTGCACCAGAGAAACACAAACACAACTCTGTCATTGCCCCATCCCCTTCCTTGACTATGGGCTGATGCTGGAGCCATTAGCTGTTTCATCTAACCCATGATAATCACTACCAAGTATCAAATGGAACGTCAGCTTCTGAATGAATACATAGGAAGCATCCATCTAGCTGAGAGCAGAGGGATATTCACATATTCTGAGAAGTGGGAAGGTTTCTGAGTCTCCTAAGAACAGCATTCAAAAAGATGTTACAACTCTACTGAATGCTTACTGTAGGGTTGGCGCTTGGATTTTTAATGTAAGGGAAGTTTCAAGCTACATTTGGAGCTCGTAGCCTCTACTGGGGAAAGAAAGACAATAACAGAACATTCAAAAGCCTAATCACTGCATACCATGACTACTAACCAGACAAAAGCATGGCAGTCTGCTAAAGAGCCTTCAGCATTTCTAAGGAGCTAACCATTTTGAAGAAACACGAGAGATTAAAGGTGTCGGCTGTGATGAAACGTGGGGGAAACTGTTGCATTCACCAGTTCTTCTCCTAGGAATGAGCCTGAATGAATCACTGGAGTGGGGAGTGCAGCTGTAAGACAGCTAACGAGAGAAGAACAATGTAAAAAATAGAAAAGGATGCCAGGCCAATGGGCCTTCAACAAGTCACTACCTTAAAGGAGAGAGAATCCATTAAAGTATCTTAAAGGACAAGAGTAGTGTGATCTGATTTGGAATTTTAAAAATATGTACCTGGTCTAATAATTAGGACCGCAGACACACATATGGGACTTTACGGTGACAACAGAGGAAGTGAAGGTGGGTTAGTAGAGTTTTGGCATGATAGTTACAGCTATAAGGATGGCCACAAGTGCTTTCAGGGACTGTGTTTGGAGGGAGAACCAAAAAGGGCTCGTTGATGCTCTGGATCTGAAGGGCTTGCATTTCAGTCATGGTATAGATGGCTCTGTGATTGGTTCAATGGAGAAAGTGAAGCAGGAATGTCTTCTTACACAGTAAAAATGATTCTTCAGCCACACCAATTATGCCGCCTCTCTTAGCAAACCAGATGTATGTCTTGTATGTCAGACAGACTTATCTCTTAGAGGAGAAGGAAGCTGGGACTGGAGGCTAGAAAATTTCATATTTGGGAATCATCAGTTGTAGGGGAGATTGGCTATCAGATTTCCAGATATAAGTTGCACATTTTCACTGTCATTAGAAGCAGGATTGTAGTCTAAAGGTTTCCAACACAAAGAATTGGCCAATCTTTGGGCACATGAAAATGCTAATCACCTTGATTTGATCATTTCACAGGGTTATATGAACACAAGTTATTAGAATGTGTTTTATAAATATATGTAAATAATATATATTAGGTAAAAATAAAAATAGGAGGAAATAATGACAGAGTACTCATGAATAGGATATACCTTGAGAAAAATATGTATGAAGGTAACTGCATATGCCAGTAGCTCTTTAAGCCTCATCAGTGTTCATCCCCACTCCTACAGGACTACTGGAGATGAGAAGATAGGAAATTTTGGTCACACCGCATTGGTATTCCCCATTGTTGTTTCTCATTCTCACTTTTGAGTGATGCAGAATTCCTGTCTGGTCCAGTATCTAAGACCAGAGATGACTAAGACCTCCTGCATCTGGGCCAAACTAATTCCATCTTTATCTGGTCAGAACTGAAGATGAGATTTCAAAGGACTCACCATTCGAAGTCCCAGTCCGCACAGACACAGGGTTCTGATACCACTGACCCAGAGTAGTCTCTGCCAAGGGCACACTGAGCACCTGGCTTGCGTTTCTTGAATATTTTCCTTTCCCCCATGACACAAGGCTCTCCCTTAAAGAGAAAGGCCATAGTGAGATAGACAATAAAGCGCACAGGAGGTGAAATACGTCAGTTGGTCAACGCAAGCACTGGCTTTCAGTATTCAACACAGCAATCTCATTTCTCAGCAACCACGCAGGAGTTTCAAGAACAAACATGCTAATCCTTTACCCTGCATGAAAGGACTATGATGCATGTCTGGCCCAGGTCTGCCCCTCTTCCCATACTATCCAAAATGTCTATATAACATTGTTCCTTCTCCATCTCTGTGGAGAACACAATGATTTCCAGTCTCTAAAACATTATTATCTAAGTGGTTTTAGCAGCTAAAGTAATAAGAAGTCGACTTCTGGTATATTGTTTTATTGTTTATATTATTTTCATGATAAAATTGAAGTTGACCCCATAAAGGTAGTCTTCCCCTGCTCTCCCTCCTCCTTTCTCTCTCCTTTCTTCCTCTGTTCTCATTCTCTCTCATAAATGATTGCCCTAGAGTCCTAAATAATCTTAGACAAGGTCAAAAAAGAGTAAAAGTTGGTACAAAATCCAAGGACGCAAGAGTTGGGAAGAATGCAGAAGTCCTCCTATATTGAATGGCAACAAATACCTGCCATCACTATACCCATCCATCTTGCATTCCTTTTCCCTTTTCCTGGTGCTTTAGGGCCCTTCCTCTAAGCTGTCCTGAGATATGTTCTCACCTTCCACATGGCAGGCCAGATGAGCATATCCTAAGAGGCTTCTTAACTACCTGGTGCTCAGTTCTTTGCCAATTGAGCTGATATCCTACGTTATTACTGGACCTTTTCCTTCAGGAAGTTTGGTGATATAACAAATACATTGAATTCTAGGATGTATTTCATTTACCCTTGTTGGTCCTGTGTATATACAACTTTTCCCCATGCTCAAATGTTTTACTGCCTTCCTTTTCCCCAAACTATAAGATCAGAGAAGACCAAACCAAGCTGGCAATTGTACCCATTTCTAGAGGCCAGCACATCCCAATGTTGTGGTACCTGATTGAGCAGGTGCCAAGTCTCAAAGTCCTCCTTGGTGCAGCGCCGGCTGAAGATAGACTTGTAGTCCACTTTCACTAACTGCCATTCGGAGCGCAGGCTGAAGTGGCCAAAAACTCTAAGTGTAAAACACAAGAAGCCCAGCATCAGTCAGTAACGCACCATACTGGAGAGGGGAGATCAGAACAGCCTGGACTTATTTGATCCCTCCAATGCAAGCTCCTTAAAAGAGTGGTCTCCTTCTTCAGTGGCCAGGGTCTTCGCATCTTCAGCCACCTAGTTGTCATTCGTAGTATGTTTAATATCAGTCATTTTTATTGCAAAATTACTATATGAGCTCTACAGCTTTACCCAAATGAAACCATTCTTTGCATTTTGACACATAGCTTTTACATTTCTTCTAAAGGTCAGGACCAGTAGGCTGTCTACCTATGTCCAACACTAGGAATAGTTTCCTCACCTATAAAACAAATTATATAGGCATATGTGTGAATGCACACTTATACAAATTGGGAGTAGTGAAATACATTACCTAAAGTACGACTCTACTGATGCCCAAATCCTGTGACCGTCTCCATGTCTTCTCATTCAAATTCCCACTGCATAACTCATATTAATGGTCATGCTCTTTCTGCCTTCCTTGAAAAATTATAGAATTCCAATAAAAGAAAGTCATATTTATGTACAGTAATGAAGAATGCCATCTGCATGGTCCAGATAATCAATACTGACCTTTGTAAAGCCTAGTTGTTGATAGGCCTATAAATATGGATGATCAATCATTCTAGAAAAAATGAAGAAACAAAAAAGACTGACCATCAATTCTTCACTGGGGTGGTATGTCATGCGATTACAGCGCAGGACATCTATCACTGTGATGGACTGAGAGGCGAGACCAGCCATGCCGGGAGCTCTNAGGACATCTATCACTGTGATGGACTGAGAGGCGAGACCAGCCATGCTGGGAGCTCTCGAAGAACTAGAGGCTGTCCATTTCAGCAAGCCTCAATCATGCTACCAGTCTAGCCTTCTCTGTTGGCCTGGTTTAGACATTTTTACGCTGATGGACAAAGGAGTTCTCAATGAGATCTTTCCATCTGGCAGATGACGATGCGAAGAGGGGTGAGGACTAAAATAAATTGTAAAATGTGGAAAAAATAAAATGGGCTTTGTAGATCATCTAGCTTAAAATAAATCTTGGGAAATAGCTTTGAATGTATTATCAGACAAAAATTAAATGAAAGCTTTATAGCCTTATCTAAAAGATTTAAACAGACCTCCAGGGAGAAACTGAGGGCTCGACTTTATTGAGATTGCATGATCTTTTTAAAACCTCACCATAGACTGGAAACTTTGAATCTAGAATAGTCGATGTATACAGTTGATACTGTCTTTCTTCTGAATTTTCTATGTCTTTTTATTTTTTATTCATACTAAACATTTATTTCTAAATCCAATTCATCCTTCAAGTTCCTTCCAACATTTAGTTCTAAATTTATTCAGAAGGTCAAGGAGGCCCACCTATGTTTTTGTTTGTTTATATTGTGTTTTTGTTTGTTTGTTTCTTAGGCAGGGTCTCACCTACCCTGGCTTGACCTCAGTCTATGTAACCAAGGTTTATCTTGAACTCCAGATCTCCTTGGGATTACAGGAATGTACTACCATGTCAGCTTCCTTAAAATTTTAACAAAACAGCTAGCTCTTATGGTAGGTTCTACTTGCTGGGCTATAAGAGAGTTAAATTGATAACTGGATTTGTCAAGGTGACCTTGACAAATATCTGGTTTCTTCTCTACTCAGATATCAAAATCTTCCTACATTCAAACACTGTTTCTTGTATTATGTCTTCAAAGTTTGTAGCAATCTGAGTATCACGATGCTAGTGATATTTAATCAAATATTTCTCCCTACTCTAAATAGTTATTTCATGGCTCACAACATACATCATGTCAGATTAATCGTACTCATTTCTATAAGAAGATTACTAGGTAGAAAGAAGAAAATACAAGGTACATGATTTACCTGGATGTCAACAAGGCAGGTGACAGAGTCTGCACAGCAGTTTTGAAGAAAAAAAATTTAAATGTGAGCCAGCTATAGTAAAATGACGTGTTTGAACATCACCTTAAAGTATTGAAACCAACTGGAAGTGAGGCTAGGGTAGTCAGCATGCAAAGATCTGTTATCTGCTTTTCCTTGTTTACCATTCTTATTAAATGGCTTACAGACATGAAAATCATGTTTATCAACTGAAATCTAACTTTTCACTGTTACATGGTTAGAAATGATAGTCAATATGCTTTGTGGTAGAATAAGGACCCAGCAGGTTTTGACAGTCTACAGATAGGTAGAGTTTAATACACTATGCTGTAATAGGGAGAAGCATCAACTTCTCTTTTTCTTACTGACATAAGGATTGGATAACAGAAATGAGCTTCCACAGCAGTGAAGTGTTTCTATATGTAATCTGTCCAATGTAAGTAAATAGTTCAACATAATCAATGATACTCCAAATAATCTTGAAATAAATTAACAAGATTATATGTATTACCTAGCATAAAAGAGAAAATAGTCTAGGTTAGTCTGCATTTGCCAGATCACAAAGAAAAATCATGGTCACTGTTAGTTGTTGCCATTTGAAAAGGACCTAGATTATGTAGTGTGAATCAACTTCAGCTCATATATAGGCTGCTGTACTGGCAGATGTTGAATAATCTAAATTTTAAGCAAAACTGTACATTTAATATATATTTATCTCTATATAAATGATGTATTTTATCAGAACATTCAAAGATGTATATAGTTGCCAAGTTTAAGGACTATTGAAAACAAGCGAGAAAGACCATAGACTGAGTCATGTGGTGATCTTCAATAAGATATGAGTATATCCTGATCCTTGAAGCTATGATGTAACTTCATTTGGGAAAAGGAGCATGCAGATTTAAGTAAAAGATAATCAAATTATAACATCTTGGTTTACTGAGAGGTCCCTAAGAGTGGTAAAAAGTGTTCCATGACAGATACTGAATATGGACAGGTAGTGAAAAGGCCACATGAAGACAGAAGTATTAATCGGGGGTATTTAGCAGCCTAAGCTAAGAGATACCTAGAGCCATCATACAGGGAAGCTGGGATGAATACTGTCAAATAACATGATATATTGTATGAAAATGCACTTACGAATCCTACACTATTCATAAGCACACACCAATAGATCTTGGACTTTTCAAAAATGAAGAAGACATAAAGAGCAAGTTCTGATAATCCTTTGATTTTGGAAATTGGCTTCCAGAATTTTAAGATAATAAATGCCATTTTTAATCCATCGAATTTATGGTTTTGTTACAGCAGCCATAGGACACTAATGCTGATGACAGCAGGATTCATTTCACCTTTGCACTGAAAATGGTGCAGACCCAGATCCATCTTGGGAAAAGGGACAAGGAATAGGTTGGCATTCTATGTAGCTCACAGATAGGAAAGCTCGTAAAGGGTGAGATAACTTTCTAACAAATAGCGATGACAGAGGGCCAACAGGTGCAGTGGTTAGCGAGCAGAGCGCTGCAAACTTAGGCTTTGGCGTTTACCAGGGATGATCCTGAACAGGCTGTGATATGGATCCATGTGTACAACCTAGGTGAAGCTGAGCCTTGAATCAAATCAGTTAAATCTTGTAGACTGGTTCAGACAGTTCTCATGAAATCTCAACAGGTATATTCCAATCATCTACATTTATTTAACTAACTGCTTTATGCCATGTTTCCCAGGTCTTTTTCCAAACTGTAAATTGACCAACTCATATTCTTGGATGCATGCTAGTCTCCTTTCCCATAAGGAAAGCAAAATCACAATAACTTTACAGTGTTAGGATAATGAGTTTTGCTCATCTTTTCGATGGGTCTCAGCTAAGACCAGCAAAGTGAGTCTCTTAATAATATTTGTATATTAACATATTCCGTATCCATCCATCTGTCCTAGAAGACAAGAGTTCATTGTCTCTCCTCATCTCTACACCAGTGATGCATGACTGTTCTGGTTACCTTTATGTTGCTGTGATACAACAACCTGACCAACAATAACTTAGGGTGGAATGGGGACATTGACTTACAAATCCAAGTTGCAATGCATCAATAGAGAAAGGCAGGAAAGGAACGTGAAGCAGAAATCATGGAGGATCACTGCTTGTTGGTTCTTGCTGGTTAGCTCTCTGGATCATTCACAGGCTTATGCTTAGGCAGCTTTCTTGTACATCTCTGGACTACCTCCCTAAGATAGTACCACCCATGTGGGATGGGCCCAAAGCCTAACTTGCTATAAATACTTCATTGATTAAAACTAATTTTCTGTGTGATTCTAGGCAATACCACTTTAAGCATGATGGCAGTCAGTGACCCAGACACATAGCCTTTCTTCTGCATGGACCTTGATTCTCTGGTTCTGTTCAATATCACATTAACTATCTGATGATTTGATAACTGCTAAGGAAGTTGAAGAAATGACAGATAGTATACATAGAAAAATAATCAGGATATAAAATATAGACTAATTAATATCAATGAGTTTAATAATCTTTTTCCTTAAACATTAGTGAAACAGGTGTAACAACATCAGTGGAAGTGTGAATATAACAAAGAGAACAGCAAGACTATTGAAAGAAATCACATTCAGAATTTTTATATTACTATTGCTGAAATGAAAAAAAATAAAAGCATTGCAAGACTCCTTCTAAAGAATAACAACAAATATCAAGTTCCCAGATAAGAGTTCTTCATCATCTAGAAGTATTCCCCTAATGTTAAGGAGTCAGTGTCAGCATAATAGGGGAAGCTCCTTCCTTGTCGTTATTTGGGGAGAACAAAATGGTTCATGTATCAACCCAAGTGCATGGTTATAGCAGAGAAAGTAGAGCATGGAGAATCTACCAAGGAATGACATGGTTTCCAAGCCTGGTGTCAGGGTTGTCAGATCAAGTCCCTGATGATGATGATGCTGTACTCAAACCACCCTTTGAACAATAAAGGTGACAGCTTCTCAAGGAGGTCATGAA
The DNA here is from genome assembly GCA_001685075.1 of Bramus lutescens. NCBI lineage: Eukaryota > Metazoa > Chordata > Mammalia > Rodentia > Cricetidae > Bramus > Bramus lutescens. The sequence goes on from LOEQ01003754.1 coordinate 167,668, forward strand.
TTGGAACAAGAAGAGGAACATGAATGGGAACAGTTGAGGGGCAGTTAGGGTAGAAGGAGGGAAGTGATGTGATTGCATTACAGTTTCAGAAACAATAATTTATCAAAAATAAAACTGTGGGTTACAACTCCACATGGGGTCACAACCTGAAGATGGACTCATGAAAGATTTGGCAACAGTAAAATATTTCTGAATCTGTAATAGCCAAAAGTCAATCTAGAATCAAATGTTTAGTGAAACATTTCCCATTTAGTCTTGGTTTTGAACTCGGAACATGCACTTTTTGCATGAGCATGTCTTAACACCATATAGTAGAATCCTAGACCAAGGCTTCCCTGCATATCTCAGTTAAGATCTGAGACTGTTATCTGCAGAATGGGCTACTTACAAAAGCAAAGACTTTCAATATATTTCCTATAATCATTTCTCAGCATGTAAATATCAAGTTTGTTTATCTTTAGACTATACTTTACTTTGGTAGAATATTTGATTTTAGCTATTACCAATTGGATTTAGTTGCTAAAGAGTTTCATAAAATAGAATTTTAAGTGAATTTTGGCTTGGGTTTATAACAAAATTTTCAAAAATTTCAGAAACAGCCTTAAATGTACTTCTGACATTTTGTGCTATGCATTTATGTGAAATAACCGTCTCAGCCATGAGGATTATAAAACCAGAATACCAAACAACACTGGAAAATGCTGAAGATGCTGTCTATAACCTGCAGTACCAAATTCTCAGTTAATATTTAATTCTTCATGTAAAATAAACAGCATATCCATCTTATTAGTATGCAAATTTGTTTTCATCCTTATAAGTGGCAAAATTATATGTATATCAAAGAATTGTATTAAAATAAATTTCCTCTTGATTTATTATCAATAAATGCCTAATTTGTATTCCAATTTCATATGCCTGTAAACCAGGGTTGCATGAAAATTTCTCTGGTTAAAAGGGGTCAGCCAGGGTTTCTTAATTTTCTAGCATCTTTACTCAAGTTTTTTTTTAAAAAAAAATTTAAAAAAACTAAATAAAAACTTCTTAAGGTTACAGATGTCTTCTGGATGTATTTATATTCCATAGAAAAGAGCAGTTTCTAGCAACAGTCATTGTGGGATAAAGAATGGAAAATGATTGTGGAGGGTTACTGAAGAAACATGAGGAACTTGCAAAGTGAATTTAATACTCAAGACTTTTGCAAAAAAAAAAAAAGCCAGCTCCTGTCATTTTATAAGTCTCCTCCATTTCGGTTGAATTGTGATAATTCCCAAAACTCGATTATTGTGAATTACCAAACTAAAGTAATTATTTATTTAGATCTTTGTACTTCCTGTCCTTACAGCTAGTTCAAAGACAGCCTGACAGCATATGCTGTGATCTACACAGCAGCCACGTATCATGTGAACTCCCATTCCTCTGAAATATGGAAGAAGGGACTTACACCCTGACACACATACTATTTTGGGAGCCCTTCTTCAGAATTGTATTCTCTGTCTCTTTTTAAAAGTTACCTGCTAAATTATTATTATTACTATTACTATTATTACTGTTGTTGTTGTGTGTGTGTGTGCGTGTGCATGTGCATGTGCGTGCTTGTGGTGTGAAAGCAACTTGCAAGAGTTGGTTCTCCCCTTTTACCATTAGGTTTCTAGGAATCAATCTCAGGTTGCCACACTTGGTGGGCAGAGCTCTTACCTACAGAGTCATCTCACCAGCTCCTTGTTGTCATGTTCCTTTTTCTATTTCAAAGAAACATAATAGCCAATGCAATCCTGACTCTCATTAGGTTAAATAATGCATATGAAACCTTTAAAAGCCCATGGACAACAAAGGTTCATTACCATCACCATCCTTCTCAATGATAGTTTCTACAGATTCACCCAACATTTAGATCAAGTTCTTTCAATGGCCTTGACATACAATCTTTTTTCAAGGCACACACACACACACACACACACACACACACACCCCAAACGTGGGCAATCTTTTTTCTCATACTGAGCCTTGAAAAAAGTAGACACCTCATACATAAATATAGATGACTGCTTGGAAAGAGGTACCCTGTCCTTTGGTTCCCCAAGGAAGTTCTAACTACAGGAACAAAACAAATGAATTCTCTGAGCCATTTCTCATTATCTGGATTTTCATGGGTGGAAAAATCAATTAAGAATTATTACTTCTGTTTTTCTTTTTACCTTGCACATGCATTTTTTTCATGTGTTTGTCTCTGAACTTCAGATTTATCTTGGGCTCTCTGAACCAAAGAAATCATTTCAATCTTTGCTAAAAATTTCTATGCCTAGTGGCTATACTGCTAACAAGATACTGGTCACAGACAGCACTGTGCTCTTGCTTTATTGTTGGTCTGGGAACCATAGCAATATGAGAAAGCCTTGAAATCAACTAGGTAAACTTGAACCTTCCTGAAGTCTTCAACTTTCTTTTCAAAGGTGACTCTTTTTTCAGAAGAATGAGCATAAAATAATTCAGAACATAGTCCTTTCTAGATAACTTTGAAGAATGTATTTTTTCCAGTCCTTGTGTCTACCTCTAGATATACAAGCAGCCCATCTCCTGGTAACCTTCCAATCAGTGGTATTATCTAGCTACTACAGCCATCTATCTTTGCATCCAACGGTACTTCTTTTATATGAGGTACTAAATTAATACAGTTCTTGGTTGATTAATAAAAAGAATTAATCAAACAAAATCAATCATAGTTTCAATACTGCTATCATAGCTTTAGCAGCTTTTATTTCTTGGTTAAAGACTGTGATTTAGACAGATGTCCCTTGGTATTTATATGACTTAAAGCAATCTTTGGAGAAGGGCTAGAAGCTACTCTATCTATGGTCATCCTACACTGTGCTAGGGTTTCTATAATAAGTGTAGTTTCCTGGGACATTAAATAATATACCTTCTTCAATCCACCATCCAGACTGAATAAGCCTTTCTGAAAGGAAAAGGGTGATTAATTTGAGGAAGGAGGTGACTCACAAAAAGAAAAGACTTCATTAGAATTCCAAACACACAGAGAGGTAGCTACTCATTAATTAAATGATTTCAAATGGGATCAGGGTAGATAATTGCTATAATTTGGATGGAAACAATGCCACAGTAAATGTAATTAGGGAATCAGATTCTATAAAGAAGTTTCCCTCTTTCCAGGAGAAAAGTTCTCGGTCACCTGACTCTCCCCTGCATAGTTATTTGATTCCTTTGGACTTCTGGTTACAAGGGCTTTTATACATAGTTATAAAATCTGAGAGAAGTTTTAAGATAGTGGTTGGCTACGAACCTTCATGAAGATAACAAGGCGTTATTACCACTAATGCTCTAGGAATTTTCAAAGAAAAGAATTCCTTTGATGATTATATTTGTGACCTTGGCTGAAGAGTTCAAGGGAACTCTCAATTAAACTCACAAACTTACAATCGAAATATCTCTCTTCCCTTCTTCAGAAACTTCATCATCATTAGGAGTTCTTCTACCCACTAAGTCCTAGTCTTCTTTGCCTGAACAACATCTCAAGCAAAAGATCAAGGACAATTCACACTCGTGAACTGTTTTCTGCACTTTCTCTGTTACTTCCCCAGTTGAGATTTTGATTAGACTGGAAACATCCATGCTGTGGGATAAGGCTCTTGTACACTGTAAAGATTTGTCAGTAGTATTAGTTTGATTAAACACTGATTGGCCAGTAGCCAGGAAGGAAGTATAGGTGGGGCAACCAGACTAAGAGAATTCTGGGAAGAGGAAAGGCAAAGTCAGTCACCAGCCAGATGCAGAGGAAACAAGATGAGAATGCCTTACTGAGAAATGGTACCAAGCCACATGGCTACACACTGACAAGAACTATGGGTTAATTAAAGTTGTGAGAGCTACTTAATAATAAACCTTAGCTAATAGGCCAAACAGTTTATAATTAATTTAAGCTTCTGTGTGTTTCTTTGGGACTGAATCACTGAAGGACTGGGTGGGAAAGAACCTTGTCTACTAATCTACATTAGAAGAGACCCAGTCCTTAAGTCACTTCTCTCTGTTATCACCAGATAGACTCCCAATATTTTGATAGAACTTCTATAAATCTTTCATATTCACCAGCTACATGTATGGTCCCTTTGATTTCTTGATCATAACAATGGTCATCACTCCACTTCTGTCTACAATTCAATCTCTGTGTAGCCAACTCCTAAGGCACTGCCAGATGATTGAGCAGCAAGCCTCATGCAAAGAATTGTTCTCTTGAGCTTCTGACATTAGCCTCCTTCTGCCTTTGTGTGTTGTAGTAACTTTCAGTGTCCTTGTTCACAACTAAAATTCTATTTATTTCTATGAAGGGGAAGATGATTTTTTTTCAACTTGCTTTTCCTCTATCCAGGATGGCTTATCTAACTTCTATAGGGTTTCATCTAAGTCTCCATGAAGGTGAAAGAACTAGTCTCATTGGTAAAGTACTTGTCATGTGACTATGAAGACCTCATTTAGATCCCTAGAATTCACTTAAAAATATCTGGGTATGGTAAAGTGTTGCAGGAAGCTACTTGTTTGTTCCCAGCCGCTCAACCCCAAAATAACCATACAGAATCTGTATTAATTAAAACACTGCTTGGCCTATTAGCTCTAGCTTCTTATTGGCTAGTCCTTACATCTTAACTTAACCCACTGATATTAATCCATGTATCATCACATGGTGTAGGAGGATCTTCTTTCTATGTGTTGCTTTCATTGGTTAATTAAAGAGACTGCCTTGGCATTTTGATAGGACAGCAGCTTAGATAGGCAGAGTAGAAAGAACAGAATTATGGGAGGAAGAAAGCAGAGTCAGAGAGAGCTGCCATGGAGCCAGCTGCCAGGTCAGACATGCTGGATCTCTCCCGGTAAGCCACAGTCACATGGTGGCATACAGATTATTAGAAATGGGTTAATCAAGCTGAGAGAGTTAGCCATTAAGAGCCTAGAGCTAATGGGCCAGGCAGTGTTTAAATGAATACAGTTTCTGGGTACTTATTTCAGGTAAAGCTAGCCAGGTGGCCGGGAGCTGGGTAGGATGAAAAGCAGCCCGCTTCTCCTTACAACAGAGAGTGGAGCAGGAGAATTGTCTGTATTCTGTCAGTCATGTTTTAAATAAATGCTGATTGGCCAGGCAGNATAGTTAAGGATAATGGGGTAATATATGTTATAAGAGCTAATATGAAGCCTGAGATCTCTGTGTGATTTTCTTTGGGGCCTGCAGGCTGTGGGACCTGGTGGAAGGACAGAAACCTCAACAAGCCAGCCCTCATGTTACAATCACATGGCTGTGGCTTACCAGCAAGGTTCTGTCAGGCGTCTATCTCTGGTGGGGCTACATGGCTTCTCTTGACTCTGCTTCTTTCTCCCAGCATTCAGTTTAGTTTTCCCCACCTAGCTCTATCCTGCTAAGCCATTCGTCAAAACAGCTTCTTTATTCATTAACCAATAAATGCAACACACATACAGAAGGACTTCCTACATCAGTAGGGTGTGCTGATAATCCCAGATTTGGGAAGGCAGAATAATCCCCAGGCTTGCTGATCAACCAGCACAGCCTACTTGTCATGTTTTTGGCCAAAGACCTTGTCTCAAAATGGTATGTGTATAGTACCTGAGGAAATGACACCTAGGGTTGTCTTCTGGACTCTACACATATCTGTATACTTGCAAACCTCCACACACAAACACACACAGACATATATAAATACACAACACTTATAGTATGATGATTGGGATTACTTATATTATCCATTTGGTTGTATGTCTAAGAATTTAGGGGGCAGATAGTATACCCATATGTGCATAATTTCTAATGTGAGAGTTTGCAAACAGTGAATAATCAGCAAAATTTAGTCAAATATTAACAATTTTGTCAGCAAGAAGGAATATTTACCCAACTTTTTTGAGCTTGCTAGCCACTTTGTGTGGATTACCTCATGTATTCCAATTTAACAGATGAGGAAACTGAGATTCAAAGAAATTAAAGGCATCATCCAGCAAAGCACCACAGCAAGCAGAAGAGAGTCAGCAACAAAGTGCACACACTGGTGGCCAATGTTCACATGGTCCCAAGCCCCGGGTTTTGATGGACTTTGTGACTCATTAGCAGCCATTTGACTACACAGTTTGGCACTGTGGCTTGAGCCTAGATGGGGGGTTCTTGCCTCCAGCTCTAAATAGCCTGTTTGCACAAAAGGCAAGAACACCATGAAATTTATAAACCTGAAAGCACAGTTGGAGGAGGGAAGAAAGGAAAAAATCTGTAGGGAGTTTATAACTAGAAAGTCCCAATTACAATACTATTTGTCTCAAGGTCTAAATCCTGTACTGTGTGGAGAATTACACACTTGACCTTGAACTATGATCACCTTTTTTGGCCTGGTCTCCAGTTGGGAATCCCTGAGGCATGAAAGAGAACAAACAGGATTGTAAAGAGTTTTATAAAGAGTTAGGACTGAAACAGTATTAGGGGATGAACCTTTGGCCCAATTCCCTTATAAACTAGCAAGAAACTAAGGCCATGATAAAATATTGGCCTGCTCAAGAAGAAAACAAACTAGAAAGCAGGTCTCCTGACATCCAGCTCTTCCTATGCTGAAGGTTTCTTATGGTAAATCTTTCTATCTTTCTGCTTGAGTCACAGACACATACCACGCTCACACCATGAGTATCTGCTTCAAGAGGATGCAGAGAGGTTCATGATCATGTCCAGGATTTCCATTAATCCCAGAAGCCTTCAGCTGAGACCTACTTTTCCAGGTTCACTGCTTTTTCTCCTAGGTTCTGGCACCCTCCAGAGTGTCTTGAGATTTCAGAAATCTAGCTTTCTCAGTAACGGCAGCTCTAAACTAAAGTCTCTTCTCAGACAGAGGGCCTTTTTGGATGTGCACAGATGTGCCATTCCTCTGAGCTGCTTTTCTCTTGACTCGGTTGGATCGAGTGAATAGATGTAGGCACAGACCAAAGTGTGTTCTGCTCTTAAGGGAAATGAGAATCTTCCCTTGAGGCAGCTCAGCTGTTCCTACTGAGCCTCTGAATGGAGTGAAGGTCACAGATTGATGAAGTCTACATTGGGTTGCACAGATGACCAACAAGTTGGATGATAAGCATGGAACTCTCATTTACAAATAAAAAATAAACTATGTATATCAGGGAAAAAACAGGTGGTATCTAATAGGTCCAGTGTTATGCATCACTCACACATAGATAAGTGTGCCCCAAACCTTCAGTGGTGCAGTTTGGATATGTGCAGGTTCTCCCGTGTTGACACACCAGATTTATTTTTCAGTCCTCTAGGTAAACAGTTAAAGCTGCTTGGGATTCTGGTGAGTCACAAACCATCTTCTCCACCACCTCCACGTAGGACTCAGAATTAGCCATTGCTAGGAAACCACAGATCTCAACTCAATTTTTTTTAACCCAGCCTCAACTTCTTTCACTGACTGGATGTCATTAATTTGAGAGCAAATTATTAGAAACCTGGAAAACAGTTCTGAAATGCCTGCAGATTTATGATGAAGTCATTCCACAAAAGGTCACAGGCTACCCTGACATAATTAAATCTTTCATTAATTTTTAAAACATACAATAACTTACAAATGCAGCATAAATTAACCAAATGACCTTGAAGAAATTAAGTGCTATCTCCTGATTTCTTGAATTTGTATTTCATGAGTAGGATTGGTATGTTTCTATTCTTATCTCTTATTGGCTGCCAGGGGAATGTTTATCCAGAATGACGAAGGACTCAGTGACTCCAGGCAATGCTTGGCACAGGGAGGAGAGGGTAGATTGGTGAGATAGTCCCCTACTTTCAGTTACAGGTACAAGGGTGGAGTGAACATAAACCACAGTGTCCTCAGCATTGGTGCAAAAGATGCTACATGTGGGGTTTGGTAAATTATTTCTCTTTGGTTCATTATAAAGATTGTGCTCTCATTATATAAACACTTGATGGATATAAAAATCTGTAGATGAAACTATAAATCCCCACTGGAAGTGCTGTTTTTACTAGTATGAAATATTTTCTTCCATTTACTGACAGTATTGTTCTCTCACATTCTAAGACATAAGTGATTATCACAAACCACAGCTAGGGCTAGACTATCCAAAGGGCAGAGTATTCTGAGGCCAAGAGCATTAACTAAATACCCTTCCATCTAACTTTCTATCTGTCTCATTCTTTTGCTGGCTCTGTCTGCCCCACATCCCCCAACACTACTACCATCACTGACACAGCCAGTACGACTCTGACAATTTAGACAACAGCTACAGAATATTCTGCAATTGTTCCTTTCTTCACAGGAGACAGATGAGGTATGAGAATATAAGCTTCCACTCAATGGAGGATTGACTACTTATGTCCTAACTTGCCTCTCGAACTCTTAAACCATTGATTTATTAATAGTTGACTATCAATATACCTAGTCAGATAAAGTAATAACAAGTGTGCTTGAAAGAATAGCAAAGTGTGCACTCTACTAAATGTCCTCTAAATGTTCAATTCTCCCCAAAAGGCCTGGCTCCCCACACGTATTCTTGTCTCTTGCCTGGAGAAACCTGCCTCCCCTATTTCTGTGAAGAAAACTGTAAAGGATGGATTTCAAATTAAAGAAGAAAGAAAGGTGTTCTGGGAAGGCCAGCCATCAGTGGGCAGCAGCTGCTGGCTTCCAAATATTCAGGCAGTATGCTTGACTGCTGGTGTGCATCCAGGGCACCTGATTGTTTTCCCATTAGGGTGTAGTTGGGATTAGGGGTAAAGAGGGTCAGCGGCTACAAGGGAAATTGTATCGAGCAAAAGTGAGACATGCGCTAGATCTTAATAGAAACAGACAGGGGGATCAACAGCAAAAACCTGCAAGCAGAGCGGGACGGATCCTGAACAGTCTCTATGAGATGCTAGAGAGAAGGGGATGAGAAGCATTGAAAATAGATGTGGAGAGAGGATGGAGTCGAAGGGAAGCTGAGAAAGGAAGCTAAAGCTACTGAAACTAGCAGCAAAGTAAGGAAGCTGTAGAAAATGCCATGAACTTGAGGCCAGAGTAAAAGAGCACTGGGGGAAACCGAGGGTCAGAAATGATGCACGTCCTGTACTAATGTATGAAATCCCATAAAAGGTTTAAATTTTAAAAAGAAAAATTTTGAAACACAAGTTAAAGGAAATCATTGTTCAAACGACTTTGCTTCTTTTCTTAAAACTAAGTCCTTTTGTGAGTTTGCATTAAAGACCATAATGGTGACTGAGAAAATGCGATCTACAAACCTGTGGAACCTAAATCAGGGACCGAGCGACACGCTGCAAGGAAGGACCGAGGTGGGTGAGCACAGAGGATTTTAACAAGAGGAGAAAGACAATGAATTTAGAAGAACCCTGAGTGAGAAATACAAAAGAGACAGCTTTTGTATTTTGTGTCATTGTAATGACATTATAGTTCACTGTGTCAAACCCTGAACCAAATGAAACAATAGCAGAATCCAAACTGTGTGGAAACCACCCAACACCTGCTCGTATACAGAAACAGTCTCCCCAGTCCAGGCTAACTGCAGCACTCACTGCATATCTGGGCCCCAATGATGCACGTGCATGACCACACTCAGGGCTATGGAAGAAGATCACGGCAACCTTGCACCTCTTGGGCTGAGGAAGGCGTCTCACGCCAACCTCCTAGACAACGGGGACAAGAAAGATCAGAAAGCTGTGCTAAACTTAACAGTGGAAATTGTCGGTGCATATTCACACAGGACTGGTCACTGTGACTCAGCATCTCCACTTCCGAGTGTGTGTGTAGATCAGGAAAGGGCTTCCATTAATTTAACTGGAGGCATGTGCAAAGATAAAACGCTGTTTGTAAAGAGACAACACCGGAAGCAACGTAAATGTCCACTGATAGGAGAATGAATAAACGGTGCATATTCATTCAATGGCAAAAATGCCATGAGCATGGAAAATGCCTGGACCACTTGGAGAGCCCCTAAGTTAGACAATAATGATATAAATATGCATATAAATTACTGATATTGCCTATTTGAATTATATACATTTTAAAAATACATAAAACAATGTGGGCACACACTCACTGAAACTACCAAAAAGTATAAAAACCCATAACTCAATACCATGCATGCAGTTAAGTATCAAAGGCTTCAACACTTATTCTAGAAGTGTCTGTGGAAGCAGTCAGCGGAATGGATCTCAGATGGGCAGTAATAAAGTCACCGCTAAATCCCACGTGACAACAAAATGATTCTCATCAATTTTAAGTGATAATTGAACAGGTTCTCGGGAGCTAATCTCTGCATTTTCCTGTATTTATAAAATGATATTGAACAAAGTATAAAGTACTTATGAAATTATAAATGTGAAATCCAAATTTCAAGTCTTCCCGAAGCCAGGAGGGCAACTTCAGTGTGCTGAAATGAGCCCACCCGAGTGAGGGGCGAAACAGGCACTATCACGCCCCAGCTGAGGTGTTTGCCATGTGATTCTAGTACATATTTAGACTCTAAACATGTGGCTTCAATGCTGCAAAGTCTTAGATGTGAGGCACTTGAATAAACATGGTAGCCTCTCCTTGTAATCCCAGAATTTGAGACGCTAAAGCTGGAGTATTGCCGAGAATTGAAATTTAACTTCGGTTCCATAGTAACTTCTAGGCCAAGACACCAGGTCTACAGAGTAAAACTGTCTCAAAAACCAGCAAGTAAAGGCAAAGGACTTCACTAACTAAGCTTTGAAAGAAGAAATGAGGTAGATTCTCAGTCACTTCCTAGAGAGTGCATTTTCAGTATGGTGTAGGAGACACATCAGAAGAAGCGACTTCTAGGCCGAAGCCGTGTCTGAGGAGTCACACTTTTGGACACTGCGAAGCCAGCTGAGGGAAACGATGCTGGAGACAAAAGCGTTACTTCAGCTTATGCGTGCAGGAGCTTCGGTCTACAGCAGGCTAGTTCAATTATTTTGAGACCTGTTCTGAGGCAAAAAGTACAGCACTACAGATGGGTGCGCTGGATGAGCAAGTCATTGATTTCCTTGTGGACCACATAGAGGATAAGCAAGAGGAGCTGGAGGCAGGGTAACATGTTAGAGCACACACGCCGCTCCTACCACATCCAACCACACCCCTCTTTTCACCATCTAAAGAGCCATGAGTCTACACATCCACAAATGGGGAGGAAAGTGTCCTCATTAGCCACTCACTTCTCAAACACACCGTGAGGAAGAGGCCATGCCTTTAGGGACCTCTTAGGGAGAAGCCTGAATCCAGCACTGTCCGAGACTGAGATGTTTCTAAGGGAATCAGCCTGGACGAAGTGCATTCTTATTGAGGGCCACAGCACAACCTGCAGGATGCATCTGTTTTAATTAGCCCACAATGCTTTAAACGTTAAAAAGAATGGAAATTAAAGAAAAAATTATATTTATGGCACATGAAAACTGTTTGAAATTAGATTTTTTTTTCATAGTGAGTTTTGATTGGCACCCACTAATTTCTATTGTTCTCTGCTTTCTGTGCCTGTCTTCATGAAATGAACTGGAGCAGCTGACTCACTGCAATAGAAACACCATAGCCTGCAAAGCCTGACTTCTTTACTGGCTGCAGTACATGTATGTGCATGTGTGTCAAAGCTGGAGAAAAACCTCAAGTACTATTTCTCATGCTCAATCAACCTTTTCTGTTTGTTTGTATTTTAAGATAGGATCTTATGTACCTTTAAATATCCAAGTAGTCTAGGAAAGTTAGCCAGTGAGACTCAAGGGGTCTCCTTTATCAGTCTCTTGAATACTGGGATTACATGGGCAGAGTATCCTACCTGGCTATTTATGCGGGTTCTTGAAATCAAGTTCAGGTCTGCACTTACAGTTTGCAACAGATGGCCAACGGAGCCATCTCTGGAGCCATAACAATCTAATGGCCCTTGGTGGGGTTTGTTTCTCTTCATCCTCACATCCAGGTGAGGAAACTGGACTTCAGACGAATGAGCAAGGGATCATGGTAAGTACTGTACCTCGAGATGGACTTTTATTAAGTACAGATGGAAATCTGTTGGTTGGCACAACTGTTTTCACTTCAGGCTGTTGCCAGCCTCCAGTGTGATACAGAAGCTCCGACATACCAGTTTTCAGCTCTCCAGGGCCTCGCCCCAAACGGAACCTAGGTCTCTGAGTGGTGAGAAGCCCCGTGATGAATTAGAGACTGGGAATCAAGCCACAGCATGAAAAGCTATGACTGAGGGGTTTTGCTGGATTTGGTGATTATTCGAATGACTTACTTTGGGCAAAGTAAAATCAGGCTCTTCTAGCAAACAACAGAAAATTGAAAAGCAGATCAATGGGAACAGCTCTGGTTCATTTGCAGAGACTATCGGATGCAGTTACTAGACGCTAAGCAATGCATTCACAGTTTAGAGCTGGGCCTTTGCATCCTGCTCTGGCTATATATACGGCTGAGCACGAGGCTACTGGCTCTTAAGTGGAAAGGAGGTCTTTGCTTCTATTCAAAGTCTTATGTAGCTTTGGGGTTTGCATAATTTTCTAGGCAAAATGTTATGGGTCCCCTTCACTTTGGCTATTACTTCTTCTAGTAGAACAATGGACCAGAGATTTATGCCAATTAGAGTGGGATTTACAAAGGGAGTCAGCAAGTCAGTGGGCTCTAGCCAATTTGCTGAAGGCATTTGTAGCCTTTCGTTCTTTGCAGCCTCTTTTTGACAGGCCAGGCACATTCCTACTTCTCCCTGTTTGCTCAGACTGTGCCATCCACCTGTAATGACTGATCTCCATCTCTCTGCACAGCCAGGAAACCCTTTGTAACTATTCCGCCTTTCATCACTTGTTTGATATCCAATGACAAGTACAATTTGCCTCACATCTTGCCTTTTAATTAGTCCCTAATTCTTTCAAACTTTCATCATATTCTTTTTCAAACATACTGTGAATTAAAATTCAGGGGCAGATCCTCTTTGGCTTAGGAAGGGGTGAGCACAGAGAGGTAGTCACCAATACATACTAAGTCACTAGCATCCTAACACTTTCCTATGAACCACAGTGCTTGCTTGTTGGACAAGCCTTAGAGATTTCTAGTATCTTCATTCATTTGTGCCCAAAGTCTTTGCTCTTATGTTTTCTGACTTGAACATTTCCCTGAGCTTCAGCATCCTCACTTGCTCAGTGATGATAATCCTATCTACACTGCAGGATTCTGGGGGATTCCAATGAACTCACATTCGAGAAAGCACCTCATGGCATTAGCTGGCCCAGAGAAGGAGAAGGGTGTATGCAAACTGGCTGCAAACCATGGCTGGAGTTTAAACATTAGGCAAAAATCTACCCAGGTGCTTTGCTGCCTGCTACTAGAAGTAACTGAGATTTTTCAGGAGAAATTCTACTGTTCTTGCCCTAGATGTCTTTTCTCAGAGAGACTGACTAGTTCTCTCCAGTCCCTGTAAAAGATTAGCTAAATAACAGTCCATTGGTCCCAAATTTTCATATTAGTAAGGAAACTAAAGTGCAGTACAGAGGATGTGGGAAAGAAGATTTTCCATCTGATTCTTCAGCTGAGCCAAGAGAAAGAGTTCCCCTTAATGTGTTTGTTATTTTGGAAGGCAAACAACCTTTCATAACAGTAGAGGACCAAAGAGGCCAAGCGTTCTTGCATCCACAGGCACATCATCATCTCAAGAACTGCTACCTGAGACCACAATAGGCACACGGGCATGTCAATCACCCCATGTATCCTCAGCCTTAAGTAATAAGAATGGTCACATTTCATTGTGAATTAGGCTAGACTAGATGGCTGCTGTCAAGGTTGCCAGGAAGATGTTGAAATAATAACATTTGAATTGGCAAAAGAAAAAAATGTACAATAAAAGCAAGAAAATCACAGATCTCTATGCTGGGCATTGTCTTGTCTCCCCCATACATATTCTCCAGCAGATATACAGTGAAGAACTAGGCAGTTTCTCCCAGGAGAGAATCAGAATCCATTCCCCATAGGGTTCTCATTCACCAGCTGCCCTGCTGTGCCCTCATGCCATTCTGTTGGCACTTCACTGTCCCCCACACACACACAACCCTGCTCAGACAGTAGATTACCTAAATAGATTCAAACCCAGACTCCATGCACATAATTGCAACTGCTAGATCCTAATCTTTGCATGACAGAATTCCTGGGGGTATTATTTTTGTAGTCTCTTGGATCCCCTGACCAACAACTTACAGAGAGGTGACCCAGGCCAGGTAGTAGCCTTTATATATATATACACCATAGCTTCTAAGAGGAGCATTATCATTACCTAAAACAAAGATTTAAGTATGTAATTAATTTTCAGAAAGCTTATAAAACAGTAGAACTCCATGTGGCCTTTTCAAATAAACTATTGCTTATCCCACACCATCTGATTTACTGTCTCATCTCCCTTACCACTTAAATCTTCCCCTTAAATTACTCCCCTTTCCCACTTTACACTAGTATTCTCGATCTCCTTCTTCCTTTAGCTCTTCCTCCTCCTCCCCTCCTCCAATGATATCTTTCTACTTTTCTAACTTCTATGGGTACTCCAAGCTCTATACACAAATCTAAACCTCCAAAGCTAAACCAACATGTAATAGATAACATATGTGTTATTTGCTTTCTGGGTCTAGGTTACCTCTGTCAGGATATTTTCTACTTCTGCATATTTACCTGCTTCATTTCAGTTACAGCTACTGGGGAAATCAAGCCACGATCTAGGAGCCTCTATGCTTATGACTAGCTTATCTACACTTGTATCCTGAAATTTCCTTAAAAGGAAAGAATTGCATTCACCTTTTTATCTTCTAAGATCCAACAGAATCTGTATTGCACTCATGAAGTGTTTTAAATGAATAAAGAATTAAACAGATAAATTCTGCAAATCAAAATGGAAAGTCAATAATAGTATCACACTGTAGCCTTCTTATCCGTGGCTACCATTATACCTTAATGAGGTTAACAGTAAGTTCACAGAATTCAAGTGTCCTGTTTCATTAGTAAGGTTCAATGGGTGGGAGAAGAACCCTTGTCCCCAAATCTATTCCTTATTCTCACAATTCCAAAAGAATATGCAATTTTGAATTCTATTTTCATTCTGTGACATGAAAATACCAGTTAGCTTTAGTAAACCAGTTAGGTATAAAGTTTTTTTTTTCAAATCTGAAATGGAAGCAGACAGAGCCTCCCAGGAACCATCCCACTAGTCATCAGGGGACACTCTGATTCCTAAGCCAGGAGGTGAGCATAAGGATGTGAGAACTTCACAACACACACACACAGACACACAGACAAACACACAAACACACATATATATACACAGACACACACAGGAGGGGGCAGGGAGATTAAGTTAAGTTCCTATGAAGGAAGATGTTTCTGATGGTAAGAATTCAAAGTGCCAGAAGCTGTTATGCAGGCTTCCAAAGTAGAAAACTCTTATCTAGCTATGAACACTATATACTATAATAATTAATGGCCTGTAAAGATATTCTCATTTGTCCAATAGTGGTACAAATCTTTTAGCTGCACCCAACATCTCTCTGCTTATATTAAAGGTCTACAAAATAGAAGGAAATTCATGCCTAGTTCTTTGAACCTAGCCACGAATTCTTGGCTGGACAGGTCACAGGCAAACCTCAAAGGAGAAGTTACTATTATAAGTTTGCTAAGTTGATATAGTAGCCAACTGCCTTATAAATATTTAATTTTATACCTATAGATAACCCTCTTTTGCAGTGAATTGAGGTTAGCATAAAGAATATAACTGTTCAAAGTGAAGGGAACTGGGAACTATGGAATAGTGATCCCCAAATGGGACTTCTCTCTTCTCTCCTCTCTCTCTCTCTCTCCCTCCCTCCATCCCTCCCTCCCTCCCTCCCTCTTTCTCTCTCTCTCTCGCATACACACATACACACACACATACACACACACACACACACACACACACACAACTATCAGGGAACACCAATGAAGAGGGGAGTAGAAAAATTCTAAGAGCCAGAGGACTTGGAAGACTATTGAGAATTAGTATCTCCTAAATCTGTCACGGCTATTGTACTCAAGAACTCTCAGTAGCTGTGGTAGCCTACATGAAGACCCGCACAAGATCAATCCAGCTGACATTCCAGCATGACTCACAGAGCCACCACCAGGTAAGGGACTACAAGGCAGTAGGTGAGGGGCTAGGAGAGAGAGAGTTGGTTTTCTTCAGCAGTGTGGCTCCTGGTAGGTGTGGCTCCTGGTAGGCTTCCTGTTCACCAGCGCATGGCCTTACACCCACAGACATACAGGCAGCACCAAGTGGACACAGTGAATTATATTTTAAAGAAAATATAATTAATAATATATTATAATATATCATATTATATATAATATAATATAATAAATATAATAAAAGGAAAAGGTAGAAGACAAAGTTAGGAGAGATATGTGTAGGGCAATCTTGGAAAATTAGATGAGAGGAGCAAGGGGTGGCTATGATCAAAATACACTATATTCAAGTATGCAGTTCTTAAACAATAAGCAAAATCTTTTTTAAAAATTTAAAAGAAGAACTAAAAATTGGTCGTTTGTTTGGATGAATGCTTCTAAGACTAATCTTAATTTCATTAGACAAGTGTGCTTTTCACTCCCCATCTCTCATATGAAATAACCATGCTGCATATTTGAAGCATCTTTATAAGCAAGACAGACAAGGGACCAAAGCTCTGCTGAGCTCCTGCCATCCTCGCATTAAGGCCTACCAGGCCCAAAGGAGCCAACCTGGAGTCTGCCTGGAGCAGTCAAAGGTCCTGTCTGTGCCTATCCAACAAGGAGCTACCAAGAAGTGTTTCCTGAGTGCCTCGCAAAGGACACTCTCAGAGGTCCTGATTATGCCTAGCCAAGAAGAGATGAGCATGAAAGAAATGCCAACTGTCAATGGATCAGAATGCCTGGGTGCTGGGAGGGTATATAAGTTTTTCCTCACTGTTAAATAAATGAGTCTGCTGTAAGTACTACCTGACTCCCAATGTCTGTGGTCATTGACGTCACACCTTTTTACCCCCCTCCCCCGAGAAAGACGTTAGGACCCAGCGATACTTGTGGAAAGGAAGGACGACAAAACACTATCTCAGTCATTCAGGAAGTAATTTGGTTCTGAGTTCAGTCTCTCTTCAAACCCATGTAACAAGCTCAACTTCACATGAAGGGGGAAAGTATTAAGAGTTAAGATTATGAGGACACAAAATTTGAAGTGCAGCCTTAGTCCAGAGAATACGAGGCCACGGAGAGAGTCGTCTGCCTATGGTATCATTCAAAGCCATGCCCAGCAGAATCATGCAATTAGTTCAAATAGGTCTCACAAAAGAGCACGCAGAATACCTTAGGTTATGAGCTAAAGGTAAGCAAAATAGTCAAGTCTCTTGACAAAAGGAAAAATGAAGAATGGCTGAATTTGGGGCCATTGGTCAAAATTCTAGAGCCAATTCAGACCTGAATTGGAAAAACAATGAACTCTGGCTTGAATGCAGTTAGGAGGCAGCTTAACCAGCCTCTTGAATCCAGCTGCTTATGCCCTGCAGAACTTACAACCAGGACAGAAGTTTTGCACTGAGTCACATTAGGGAAGGTCCTACAGAGACAGAAGCTTTCTGTTTTATGCCTACTGAGTCAGTGAAGGATGGGTAATAATTTGGGAAAGTCAGCTCATGGACCTAAATCTTCAAACAAGTGTTTGAAGTAAAGGATAGAAGTGGCCTTAGTATTTTATTCATTCCTGGAACTCCTGACAAAAATGTGAATGTCTAACAGAGCATTTGTTCATCCTACTTATTTAAGTAATAGGATAAAGTAGGGTTTTTTTCTGAATTGTCAATTTGTATACTATCTGGCATACAATAGGTACTATCAATGTTTTTTTTTTCCTGTGTCTCCAGAAAAGTTGCATTGTAACACAAGTCCAACTTAAAGCTATCAGTCATGGACGTGTTCTACTTCCTACCTTGATTGACCTGTAGCCATTTTGTATAGCAGTTGGCATCTGATCTTCCAATTCTGACCAGAGTGTTAGGCTGGGTCAAAGATGGACACTGAACAGACACTAACATGTGAACGCCAAATCTCTCAAATACATCATAGACTTGACTTTCTATGTTGTTGAGTTTGAGGTATGGGGAAAGCTTCCTTGTCTTTAAATTCTGTTAAAAATTTCCCAGGTCAGTTAGCATCTGTGACCTGTAGGTGGCTATGTGGGTTGTTGAGTGCAAATAGGAACAATTTCCATTTTATAGATGAGGGAACTCTGGCCCTGAGAAGAAATGATTTCTTATTATTTCCCCAGGGAAATCCGGAGCCAGCAGATGAAGGAGAAGTGAGGTCTTCAGTCTCTTCTCTGCCATAGTAAAAAGTACTCACGTCATGATATGGGTCTCGAATCCTGCCTCCACCAATGCCCCATCCACAAAGAGAGGCAGCAACGTGAAACCGTATCTGCTCCAGGAGTGGCCCTCATCAAAACTCACCCTGAGGCGGAAACAAATACATGGAAGACACAGTTGAAAATAAAGCTGCAGTCTTTGACCACCTTATTTTACATTATTAAAGTTTCCTATCTGGCAATGTGGATTAAAAATACTTAATCAGCAACATCTCCCTATATTGTAAGATTTGATCAAAATTGCTTTACCAGAACAGGCAGAAGGGGTCCAAACCTATAGAAATATTTCAGCACATTAGACTTGAGGAAACACACACACACACACATACACGTATGTGTGCGTGTGTGCACAAAAGGTCTCAGCAGACAGAGTGTTGCATTTCAAATACCAAGAATGAAACCAAAGGTTCAATTTACAATACAATCAATTCAGCCCTTGGAGTTTCTGACACAGATAAATTGAGGAGTGTGGGTGTGCCCTATAGGAAGGGTGTGTGTGTCTTTCAAATCAAACTTCAAGAAAAGCAATTTCGTATTTTCTCGGAATGGATGTTGAGACTATTCCACTTTCCAATGTCACCTTAAAAGGCTTGTAGGCATGGCTAATGTGTGTCTGAACTACTATGAGAAGATGTTCTCTTCCATAGTTTGTCCAAGGATAAAAGACAACCCTGGTCCTCTGTGGATGCCAAGCACACACCTCTTTAAAGGATGCTCCTAGTGATTCCACTTGCTTACTTCCCTCTCCTTCTTGATAATATCAAGGACCTCTCTACACCTCGATTTAAGCAGAGGATACAGCCCAAAGATGTGTCCTTGGCTTCTTCATCCTCAAGGATCCTTCTTGTCCTGTCAGGTTTCTAAATCTTCTCTACATACAAAATTTAAGACTTTGAGCCCCTCCTAAATATGGGCCTGCTTCTATATTCAGGATTTTAACCTCTCAGAGGTTAGGAAATATGACCATTTTATTCTTTGAATGACCCCTTGACACCTCACATATAAATCTTTGTTACATGTTTCTTTCTTTCTGTTATATATCATTTCAGAAAATGTCTCTGACTCTTACGAACTGTGATCATTTTGCGGACAAGGATTCTTCCATTCATCTTCATAGCCCTGATACTTATCAGGGCTACGGAAGCGCTAGACTGACACGCATAGAGGAAGAAAGGAATGTGAAAGGCCTTCTTTCAGAGCATCCACTCAGTTTCTGCAGTATGATTTTAATTGACTTGCATACACTGGTTCTAGGAATTACCTTCTTCATGAACAAAAAGTCACTCCATCCCGTCTGTATTTACATTTTAATTTCTCTATTCTACTGTTACTCCCTTCTATGTTCCTATCTTATTTTCTTCCAAATACACAGATTAAAAATAGTGCTGGAGACAATTTCCTAACCTATCTAGGGTGGTCAGTCTGGCAACAATGTTCAGGTTGATGGTGTACCTTGATCTACAGTCATAAAAGAAAAGAGATCACACTGTTAAGAAGCTTTTGTGAATTCCTAAATTATCATCCTCTATCTTGAACTTTAAGGGCTCAGTTAATTCAGCCTTTTTTAAGATTAAGTTGAAAGCTAAGTCAGTGCAGAGGAAAGTGTGGAGACCTGGACTGCTGTGAAAATAGCATGCGTCTAGATTCCTTGCTTTTGTAGCTCTGAATTTCCAACAATAATAAAGATAGTTTTATAAATTCCCATAGCCACTAACTAGTTGTCTCTGTTTGGTAGGTTCAGGGGTTAAGGAAAAATATATTAGGCTTTATGATTTCTCCTTTTCAAGGCTGTTTGTTGACATTACTCTAAACAGATCAGTTGCTATTTCCACAGAATAATGCCAACATGAGCTCAAGGCCTCTCTCCTTGTTTCACCAAGAATTTCCTCACTGATAAAGATTAGTTAGCAACACATACAGAGCAGGCTTCAGTGGATGCCGCAGGTATCTAGAGATGAGAGGTGCCCTCTTTTCATGTATCCACCTAGAGGGCATAGGGGCAGCTATTTTTACTTCATGCAGAGAAGACACCATGAGGCAGATGATGAGGTCATATCATACTTCTCAGAATCACGACTGAAGCTTCCAGACAAAGCTAAGTGCAAGTGGAGAGAGAAACCGTAGTAGACTAGAGGCATGCTGTAGGGAGTAATCTCCATGGCAGGATGTCTCACAGGTAGAGGGAAGAATGGCATAGCAGCACACACCTAAAGACAAGCCCAGGAAGAACTGGCAGCCTAGGCACGTGGGGTACAAAGATGGCAGAATGGAAGCAAGTGCACTGTTTCCAGAGGCACAGTGAGAATGGAGTCCAGTGACAGTCATTTACGACCGAGGGGATTCTTGGAAGGCCACAATTCTGCCGTGGGGGTATTTCCAGAGAAGAGTATTTTCTCACACTTGGCTGTTTCAGGCAAAAACAGATATAACAAAATCTAAGTCCTGAAAGAAACTTTAGGAAACACAATAAAAATCTTAATATCTTTGCTATAAGAATGTAGGGCCTGGACTGTGAATCAGAGATGGTTGGGACTTTGTAAATACTCAGAGATAACTGCACTGAATGCCAGCCCCAAGGACGTCTCATTTGCTTCCTCCTATCAATAGCTCATTAATGTCCATGCCAAGGAAATTGGGACTCCTATAGTAAGTCTATAGGTGAAATTGAAACCAGTAAGATTGCCAATAGTCAAGGAGAAAGTAAAATTCTGAATGACCTCTAAATAATGGCAAGACAGGAAAACAGAGAAAACTAAATGAGTTCCCGGATAAAATAGCTCATGTTTCGCATGTGCCTGAGCTGTGTTCTCAGTCATAACACCTCAGCAGTATCTCCAGAGACTATAAGGGAATGGCTCTACCACCAGACTGTGTTCTCAGTCATAACACCTCAGCAGTATCTCCAGAGACGAGAGTGAGGGAATAGCTACCACCAGACTGTGTTCTCAGCCATAACACCTCAGCAGTATCTCCAGAGACGAGAGTGAGGGAATGGCTACCACCAGACTGTGTTCTCAGTCATAACACGAGTCGTCATAGAGGTCTCTGCAGAGTGAGGGAATGGCTACCACCAGACTGTGTCCTGAGTCATAACAACTCACCAGTATTTCCAGAGAAGAGACTAAAGGAAAGAAAGGCTCCACCAGTAGTGGAAATTGTAGTTAATTTGAGGAGACAAACAATGTGCCAGTAAACAAACACAAAAACAGGGGTTAGAAAAGAGTCATGATAACGCAGAGTGATTTGCTAGTGACTAAAAGGACTAGCCCTAGGCAGTGGTATCAGCGGAGATCTGAAATAACAATAAAGAAGAAGATATGCCGATGCAGACGGGAGGGCTATGACAGAGGAAATATTTACTGTGAAGTGGACCTGATCTCTGGACAGAAACATGATCAATAGTTAGAGCAGAATGGAGAGGAGAAGTAGAGTTGGTAGGCAGAGAAGAAGTCAGTCACAGAGGACTTTGTCTTCAGATGAGATATGAAAGATATGATAGGATCCAAACTTTAAAAGACAAATTTTATGTCTGTTTGGTGAATAGCTCGTCAGAACCCTAAGTGGACAGAATTAGAAGAATGGCAAGACCGCATAAGAAATGGTTACTAAAGGTTACTGTGGAGAACAGACACAGCAAAAAAAGGTTTTAGATATTTTTAGAGGTGAAGTCAATAGCATTTGATGTAAAATATATACAGTCTGAATAAACATAATTAATGTTATGGAAGATCATTGATGGCATTTCAACAATCAAAGAAGAGAAGTGGAGAGTGCAGAAACACCGAGATTTAGTTTGCCATTTTCAGTTTCGGTCCACATCTAGATGCTTTAGAGTCTTCCATGTTGTGTCATCATCAAGAAGAACTTTGGATAGATGGGTCTGGCTTTCTAAGTAGGGCCATGATTTATAAGGTAGGGTTAACTTAAAAGTAGAATATTTAAAGCCTGGAGAGATGTCTCAGTACTTAAGACCATTGGCTATTCTTCCATAAGACATTTCAATTCCCAGTGCCCAATGGTAGCTCCCAACCATCTGTAATTCCAGTGTCAAGGGATCTTCTGCACTTTTCTGGCTTCCCTGGGCACCAGGCACACATATGAAGTGTAGACATAAATGCAGGCAAAATACCCATACATATAAAATGAAACAATAGAATATTTAAGAAAAATAGTTAGGATGTGGAAAAGAAAAAAAAAGTGGTACACTCGAAGAAAGGGTAAGATTAACCAGTGAGATAATAAGTTCAGACAAAAGGAACTGCATCCCTTGTCAATCACAAGTATTCTCTGAATACTGACACTTGAAAAGCTGGTCAAGCCACAAAGCCTAAAGAGTACATCTAGGCTACATGCACAATGAAGGAGACAATCCCTCTGCCGTACCTTAAACACTATGCTCAATTCCAATCCCAGTTCCTTTTATTTTAAAGACCTGCCAATTAGTGTGATTTAAGGTGAAAGACAAACTGGCCTGGAAACAGATTACAGAAATTTTAGACAGCACGGGTAAGAAAAGAAAAAAGAACAGAGGCTGAATTAATTATCATTTCATTTCAACTTATTCTTTTAGTAAGGAGGTTTCCACATATTAGAAAGAATATCTTGACTATTCACTACAAAAAAAGGTAATGTTCATGAATGACTTTGGAGAGCATGTAGTTAGCTGCATGGACCCATCCATTTTTAAAACTGCAGAGAGAAATAGGGAACACACTTTTCTGTCCCACTGCACATTGCTCTCTCTCCACAGTGCATCCCTTCTCCCGTGGTTCTGCTGGATGTAAATAACAAGCAATTGATGAATATGTGTGGGACAAATGGACAAAGGTAATATTTTCTTGAGTTGCAGATTTAGATATTCATGGAAACCTAGAATGGCTAAAAAAAAAAAACCCTGAATGTCCTTCCAATTACACAATCCTAAAATTGCATGTACCTGAATTCAATGTGCAAAAACCCTAAGTCAGTTCATTGTTGCTCAGTGTTAAGAACATTTTTTCCTAACAACTAAAGTCATGGTTGAAGATAAGAACTCTATATTGAATATTCACTAAGTGGATACCACTTTTTTTTATTATCCTGGCATGTTGCATCTCTTAAGGTGGTACAAAATGATCTGCTAGAACAGATTTTATGCTAGGCTATATGACCTCCCGGGTCCTTTCTTAGTTTGTGTGTCTCTGACCTTAGAGTATTGACATGAGAGGAAGAACACAATATTCCGAAAACAACCCAAGTTCTTTCTATAAGACCAGCACAGCATTAGAAGCAGAATAGTCGATGAGAATCGGCGTTCTTTCCTTGCCTTTCACTTCAGATGCGGGAGGTGCTGTGCTGGCCACCAGGAAGTTCTTCTGAGCAACATATGCCCCTGTCAGAGGCGTGCACGGGGTACAACTATTGTTCTCATGGAAATGTCTCTCTGAACAAACAAGGCACTGGCATCCACATTATGATACATATCCACGTCATGTATAGACGAACAGAAGAACACAGAAAAGGTGATGTTTCCCTTTCTCGTTTCAAGAACATCAAAGGGAAACAGGACAGTCTGTCAGTGCTCAGCAAATCATCGCACCTCAGTCCACCTGTCACTCAGGCACCCTGTCCCTTGGGAGTTTTCCCAGGAAAGCTGCATTCAGTGGGACTCTGCTGCTCATTTCCCTCTAGTATTTCTAAGGCACAGCAGCAATACTTGATAGAGGGCTTACCTAAAATAGCACTTAGGCTCTAATCTCTGTCCATCCAAAGCAACATGGCCACAGATGGATGGGTCTACTGTTTGGTCTTCATGGTCATCCAGCTACCTATCCTTTCCATTTGTGGGAAACAGCATGCCTTGTTAGCCTAGCTATAGTTTCCCCAGTTTTTCAATTATGAGTCCTATTTTCTCTGCAAAGCAATGTAGCTATCACTTAAGTCTGAGAACCTCTACACCTTTGGGTAACGTTGTGTAAGCTAACGCTTCTCATTTGTGCATGTATGCACACATACATCTGTATGGAAAGTAATGTCAGTCTGAGATCCATAGACAAAATGATAATGAAGCAACTATTTAATCTTTCTTCTTCTTAAAACATGCCATTTCTTTTAGCCTTGGAGTTTGCAGCTTAATTAGAATCTACTAGTAAAGAAGGAACTGTGTTTGATTTCAAAAGCTTGAAAGAGGCAAAAATTAGTCAACCGTTTTATAAGAAAACATTGATGATAATGACATGGTCAAGTCATTACAAAACACTCCCATAGCCTTCAAGAAAACACACAAAGGACAATTTCTGAATGAGTTCATTATTTGCTGTAGTAATTTCTCAGACACATTCAATAGCTGACATTTATCCACTTGCAAGTGCAAATTATTCCTTTTCTCCTGAGAACTATATTGATGGACAGGCATAAACAGAAATCTTCATCCCTGTCTAAGTTCAGGAAACATTACTATTAACATTCTTTAAGTGCAGACAATACCATCTTCAATGCTTAGTTTAAAAATAATATTTAATATTTTTAAGTTAGAAGAGGTAAACAAACAGTATCACTTTACAAGAGGAAATTCAATAAGAATTATAATTATTTTGTAGGCTCTACAAATTTTCACATATTTTATTTTTAAAAAATGAATTTGGCATGTGGTATTTATGCAATGTGCATGATGCTTGATTTATTTTATATTACATATTGGTAAATTCAGGGTTTTTGGCATATCCTCCACAGTAGACTTCTACCATTTATTTATGGTGAATACATTTGGCTTTCTACACTTGAAGTATAATGCTACTATTAATGCTACATTCAACTTGATAACCTCAAATTTTCATTGAAGATTTTGAGTGATAATGGTTGTTCTTGACTACAGATCCTAAAGTAGATTCTCAGCTATTTTTTTTTCTAACATGGGCATTTTCCTCCAAGACTGCCAAGACAAGTTGTTCCTTTGAGAGTAAGTGTGTCTCTAGACTGAAACCCTGACAGCTTAGATTGCATGGTCAAATGCAAGGAAGGCTAAATTTCCGGTTTTGTTTTTGCTTTTAATTGAAAATAGATTCTCTTCTCATATGATATATCCTGATTATAGCTTCCCTCCCTCTGCCCTCCCAGTTTCTCCCCACCACCCACCACCTCCCCAGATCCACTGCTTTTCTGTCTCTCATTAGAAAAGAACAGGTTTCTAACAGAAAACAACCAAACAAGTTGAAATCCTCTCTAATCTCTCGGTACCATGCTCCCCTTGCAGCCCATAGATGCTGACTTTCTTTTCCTCCACCAGAAAACAAACAATAAACTCTTCCTAGTCTCAGCACCAGGAAAGTTCTTTGCAGGAAGCTCTCAAAAGCAGTAAGAAGCTCACAGACCTAATCCCATGGTCAA
Organism: Bramus lutescens; assembly: GCA_001685075.1. Classification (NCBI taxonomy): domain Eukaryota; kingdom Metazoa; phylum Chordata; class Mammalia; order Rodentia; family Cricetidae; genus Bramus; species Bramus lutescens. Next base: position 193,474 of record LOEQ01003754.1, read on the forward strand.
GGATAAAAAAGGAGTGAGATGGTCAGGCATAGGCTACACTTGCTACTTTCTTCTTGGGAGACTTGAAGGAAAGGAATTAGTGAATCTGCTTGTCTATGGGGAATTTGAGATGGTTCCTAAAACCTAATGAAAGAGTGAAAAAACAATGTGTCATTTGGTTAAAAATAAATGAGTTTTAAGACTTACTTTCTTCTTTGTTGGTACAAGTCTCACACTCCCTTCTTAAAAGGCAATTCTTCCTCCTTCCACAGACTGAAATGGGCCTTGAAAATAAAAGGGACCACCTGCCAGCTCAACCCTAACTCCTTGAAGTGACATTTAAGGTGTTTCATTCCTGTCTCCTTTTACATGTCCCCATCCCTGGCTCTGATACAGCTTTCTGAGTTCTCTGTACATTGCTGAATTCTAGCCTCAGGTCAGAGTTTTTACTTTCACTGGCATGCCTCAGAGCACGTCTTCCTGGAACTCGTAGCATCCTTCCTCTAAGCATCATCTCCATGCCACCTGCTGCAGGAAGACCGTTGTTGAGCATCACACAGTCGGCATCTTCTAACAGACACTGCTTTGGGTTACTCTAAAATCCTTGTACTGACTGTCATCTGCCATAGGGCTGGAACCATGTTACAACCCTCTCTGTGCCCCTCACAGTACCTAAATCATTAGCAGTCTACATGCAGGAGCTCCATTGGCACATCCAATTAACTCCTGTGCACTAATACTTTGAGTAAGCTATTTCATATAGCTGTGTTTTAAAAACATTTTATTGGTAATTTTTAAAATATCCACATATTTTTTGTAACATGAGAGCCGGCTTGTTGGGGTTTTCTGTCCTGCCCGGTTTCCACAGCTGTTTAGCCCCAAAGAAAATCACACAGAGATCTCTATAAGTTATAAAGCTGATTGGCCCATTTGCTCAGGCTAAAGAGAAGGAGATTCAAATACAGGCTTGAAAAAAAAAGTTTAAACCCTTAAAATAAAAAAGAAAGAGAGTGGTTGGGTGTGGTGGTACACACCTTTAATCCCAGCACTGGGGAGGCAAAGACAGACAGATCTCTGTGAGTTCAAGGACAGCCTGGTCTATAGAGTTTTTCCAGGACAAAGATATACAGAGAACGTGTCTCAAAAAGTAAAAGTAAAAATAAAA
>LOEQ01003754.1:194914-231773 GCA_001685075.1 Bramus lutescens
GACTATGGATATTTTCCTTTGTTTAAAAAAAAAAGAGGGGGAAGTGGTGTGGGGGAATTGTCTGTATTCTGTCAATCATGTTTTAAATAAATGCTGATTGGCCAGGCAGGAAGTATAGGTGGGAAAACCAGACCAGAAGTAGAAATGATGCAAGGAGAACAGGAGAATTCTGGGAAGGAGGAAGGTGATTCCTCCCATTCCTGCCCAGACCACCGAAGCAGCAGAATGTGATATACCCCACTAAAAAAGGTACTGAACCGCATGGCTAACATAGATCAGTATAATGAGTTAATAGCTAATAAGTAGCCGACCTAATGGGCCAATCAGCTTTATAACTTAGAGAGATCTCTGTGTGTTTTTCTTTGGGGATTGCCAGCTGTGGGGAACCAGGAGGGACAGAAACCCACAAACAAACCGGCCCTCATGTTACATTTAGGATTGAGTTGAATAATTTGGTGGAGCGATTTAGAACAGGGCCTGGAATGTAACATTCTGTCAACAAATCCAGACTATTATTTAACAGGAAATGGATAATAAATAATTACATTGAGAATTTTCTCAAGTTCTCCCTTAGGCTAGTATAGCCATTTTCTTGAAAGAAACTCCTTATGACTTTAAAGATTATTTACATAACCTTCTTGTAAAATAATATGTTTGCAAATGTAACTATTTTACCTTGTGCTAATGAGGCTCTAAGAGACTGACAACATTTTAGCATGTTTCAACCTAAAAGTGACAATTCTATAGTTTTGAAACAGACAAAAGAGAAAAGTCTTTATCAAGGTGGCTGAAGATTGGGCATGGCATCAGGATATCAACTCTCTCTCAGATGACAACCAGAAGCTTTCCACTAAAATTCTCACTCCAAGTGTTGGTCTTATTGGTAATTAAGGGCCTGTTAAAAGCTGGGATCCAGCTTTTTTCCCACTGTGAATGCTTTCATCTGCACTTTAGTTAGCCTCACCCACAAATAACTATTTAACTGAACATGAACCCTGAAATTCTTTCTCTTTGAGGTATTTGCATACAAAAAACTCATTTATCTTTTGTCAAGAACCTAAATCATGACATAAATCCCTCAAGATATATTCTTTTTTTCATTAAAACTTTCCACCTCTTCCCCTCCTCCCATTCCTTCCCCTCCCCCATCCCCTCTCCCCCTCCCTTTCCAGTCCAAAGAGAAGTTGGGGTTCCCTGCCCTGTGGGAAGTCCAAGGTCCTCCCCACTCCATCGAGGTCTAGGAAGGTGAGCATCCAAACACACTAGGCTTCCACATATCAGTTCATAAAGTAGAATCAAAACCCAGATCCATTGTCCTTGGCTTATCAGTCAGCTCTCCTTGTCAGCCAAGTTCAGAGAGTCCGGATTGATCACATACTNNNAGAGTCCGGATTGATCACATACTCCATCAGTCCCAGTCCAGCTGGCCTTGATGAGCTCCCATTAGATCAGCCCCATCCCAAGGTCCAAATAAGGAGCAGAAGGAAGGAGATCATGAGCAAGGAAGTCAAGATATATTCTTACTCTGATCCTTGTCCTTATGGAGGAACTAGCCTGTATGCTCTGAGCTCCATTACATATTTGCTTTGCTAAGATGAACAATCTGAACTGTTTAGATTTCATCTCATTGTTTATCAATCATTTGTTTGTTCATTCCTTTATAAATGTTACAAACTGTTCTTATTCCACTTGTATTTTAATGTGCTCTGACAATGACCTCCTAAGACACTTAGTCCCTTTGTGGTTTTGCTCTATAACAAATCTGATCTCATCTCTCTTTAGCATTCATGAAGACATATTCTCAGGGGTTTCTCCCTTCTTGGCTATTTCTCTTTCATCAACTCTAATAGAGTCCCTGGTTGTCTTCATTCATTGTCCAGACTCTTATAGTATTAAGCCTACAGCATGTCTTTAACTACTCCCAAGTTCCTTATAGCTGCAAATACAGATTATCAGCTCAGGTTACTCCCTTGATCTTTGAATGAATATCCATGACACCTATAGGTCATCTATAATGGGACTGTCATAGAATCATAAACTGAACTTATTTAGAGCTGATCTCAGGATCTGCTAACGTGAACCTAACCATCCCTATAGAGCAATATCCATCTCTCATATATGGATTCTAAGTCAAGGCTGCCTGGCTTGTTGATCCTTCTATTCTTTTCTGTCTTACCTGACTGCACATTTTGCTGCCTAGGAGGTAGATGATATAAAGATATTGAAAAAGTGGGCTGGTGAGTAATGGATGAGGAAACGGAGAAGAAAATGCAAAACCACTCAGAAGAACGTGCCCCAAACTTCTCCGCTGAAGAGCTGTTCATTAAGAGGATAGGGAGCTGTCCTTACCACAAGTGCCTGACTGGCAGAGGTGTGTGTTTCATGGCCACAAGGGCGCCACCCCAGTCTAGGAACCAGACATTGTACTCTTCATCAAAGATCTGGAACAACAACAGTAACAGCAATCACAGCAATGCCTTACATTTGCAGTGCTTAACAGTTTACACTCTTTCACATGCATGGTTTCGTTTAGATTCCAGCGTTTCCTGGGGCTCTTGCGGACAGTCTGACAAGTATTATCTTCATTTACTAGATGAGAAATTGGACTCACAGAGAAAAACCAGCTCTCCCTATCCCACTCAAATGGCAAATTCAGGACCTTTCCTACTGGCCATGCAAATCATGGTACATGAAGGTGAGGCCATATGGTGCATGCGCAACTAGCTAACCCTTCCCCCCAAAAAAGAATGTGATTTCAAAAAGATTTTCCTATCTTTGCATCTTTATAAGTTACTTTTCTGATTTCTGTTTCTTTTCTGTTTTAACGTTTACTTGTCGAGGACTCAAAAGAGAACTTCTCCAGACCCTGGAACAATGGAACATTTGGACACAGTCACTACTTCCTAGGATCTTCTACAGGTTGGAAGAAGACCCAGATTTGGGTGCCCATCAACTACCTTTTATAAATATCATTATAATATAGTCTTCCTGGCCCTTAAGACAAATCAGTACCTGGGCTATGTATTATCCTAATTTTATTAAACTATCCATTTACTGGTCCACTGATTCAATGAGCCATATCTCCGTCTTTTCATGGATATTTATTAAGCACCAGCAAAATATGAGTCTCAACAAAGATGTTTTCAAATCTAGTTCCACATATATCAAAATCTATGGTTCTAGCTTGCAGCAGGGATAATATTTATTCCACAAAAATACCCAATTTCGGAGTTCATGAGGAAAACAGACATTCAGAATTCTTCAAGTACGTAACTCTGGTGCTGGCTCATGTGACAGAGATGCAGAGGTTAGGATGGTGACTTGGAGAAAAAAAAGACTAGAGGAGGGGCAAGCAGGGGTTGGCAGAAGACAAAGGGGAAAGAGTAGGAATTTTGTGATCCCTGCATATATGCTCAAATGAACACAGAGAAGAAGTAAGCTTCTCAGTCCTAAAACTCCTATTTCTTATTCTTCACATTTATCTTTTCAGTAGAAACAAAACAAAACAAAGCAACAAACAACAACAACAAAACCTGCCCTATTAATGGCCCCTCTTAGCATGCAAAGAACTTAAGGCTGTAATTCATGTATGTTCCAAACATGATGGAGAGGCAGAGTCTGCAGTTCCAGTCAGTGAGTAGCTCTGGGATAAGCCATGTAATGGGGATGCAGGGCTGAAGCCAGGGAGGAGCAGAAAGTGGTATTCAAACTTTCTCCTTGACACTGTCACCCAGCTGTCAACTCTTCCTCTGGCAGGCATTGGCATGAAAGGTAGAAGCTTGGGCAGTTAGAGGAATAGGGGGAAAAGCAAGATGGCAAAGGTGCATGGAAGGAACGCGGCATTGGTTTCCTGGCCAGCTGATATTTTTCTTTAGGTTCTTGGACAGTGATTGTTCTTTAAACTGGATGTGTGTGTTCTCCAGCTCCAGACCTCTTCAGGCCCTTGCAATAAATTATCTTATATTTTGAAAGTTGACACATATTCATATGTCTGTTCCCTAGTCACTCGATTACAGCCTTTGGAGCAAGATTTGTCATAGTCTTCGTTGCCCCCTGTGTATTACTTAAAATAGCTGTTGCATCTGTTAAGTGCCTGGTAACTGTTTCAGTGGTGTTGGCAGTGACAGCAATAACAATGCTGGTGGTGGTGATGCCGGACTTTATTTGGCCATCCAAATTGGAACTTTACTGGTGAGACAGCTAATGGTGGATTCACCTGTATCAAGACATTCAGAGCCTTTCCTTTTTCTCGCCCAGTAGAAACCTTATCCTTTTCAAGACTCAGTAAGGTATCATCTCTAATTATTCATTCTTTCCAGTTTTCCCAGTTGAACCAACTTTTTACTCTTCTTTCTTTCCTTGATAAGGCCAGTAAAATAATAAAATCACCCTAAACTATATTTCATTTTATGTGAAATTACTTTCTTCATTTAAGCTTTGAACCTCTTAAAGGAAGGAATGCCAAATCTGACAGCTTGTGGACATCAACTATGTATGTATTGACTAATATAGTAGTCACACGATAAGACAAAATTCAGCTCAAACTCAGCATACATCAAATACACAATGGCTGTGTGGGACATTGCTATTACCACTCTAAGAAATATTGCTTGCAACACTGAATCGATTTTTCTTTTAGACATATATGTATTAAGCTGTCTCATGTTTACTGATGGCTGGGTCTATACAATTCTCAAATTATCATTGACTTCCATGCCTCTTCTGGTTTCAACATTCTAATCTTTTCCCTTTTAGATAAAGAAGCAGATCGAGAACGCTGATGAGGGAGGATTGCTTGCCAAGATTCCTTGGCACCCCCAATGACAGAAACAGCTTCATCAATGTATTCCCAGGAACCAGAACAACACTGAGCATCCAAAGCCTGTTACATACATACTGCTGAAGAGATGCCATAACCATCCAGAGCAAGTATAGGTTTTCCTCTTGCAGGCCCAGGTATCTTCTCACCCACCATTGCCCTTCTAGACTGCCTGCTAGACCCAGTACTGGAGAGCTAGTCAAATATTTCTTGACTACAAAGTCATAAGGAGTCTAAGAATCCACAGGAATGGAAGATGTTAGCAGAGTTTAGTTTGAATGCCTCCCATTTCCCTTGAATCACACTTACCTGTCTCCATGTGTTGCCCCCATCAGAAGAGATGAACACACCAATATCTGTATAGGAGAGTTCTGAGCCAATGTTGCCTGAAACATAAGCAGATCGTTTGGGACTGTCAGGTGGTTTACGTTTTAAGTGTGTTCATGGTTGGAGGAGGGGTGTCAGAGTAAAGCTTCCCCAAAGGATGCTTACAGTTTATTTGTATACACTCTTTCTTGCGGTCACCTAAAAACAAAAACCCAACAGGGGAAGAAAAACTCATGATGAGAAAAGTAAGTGAACCGTGGGCAACAAATGCGTCTTTAGATGTTGGGCCCAGGGACTGAATATTGATGAACTCACTCACTCTCACTACCCACACTGGGTCCGATAGCTCCAGACTGAAGTGCAGTGAAGAAGGCCAGAGCAGAAAAGTATACATAAACATAGAGGATGGCAACAGAGATCTACTCAAGTATAACTTTAGCCTAAGGAAAGCAAGTGGCATGTGTGTGTGTGTGTGTGTGTGTGTGTGTGTGACTTATCTCTTGAAAGACTGCCTTGAAAGTACTGGAATAAAGTGGGTTAAAAAGGGAAGGAAGGTACATGAAGTTGGAAGAGGAATGTGGCAGGAATAGAAAGAAGGAATGGGAAGGGGGAAGTATAGATTTGATTAAAATATATTATATAGTTATGAAATTCTCAAGCAATACGAAGGATGTTCAAATATGAGGGGGCTCATTGGGAAGATGGGTTTCATGAAGAGGAGGATGGTGAGGAGAGAGAGTAATGGGGAGGAAAAGTAACCAAAATATGACATAGAAATGTTTAAAATTGGCATAATAAAATTCAAAACCTTCAAAAAGAAGTAAAATTATACAAGCAAAAGAAGATAGTTGGGACAGAAGAGATGATCCAAATGGTTAATTAAATAACTCACTGCCAAGCCTTATACACTGAATTTGACCCCCAAGATCTACTGATGGAAGGAGAAGCAACTTCCTCAAATTGTTTTCTGACTGACACACACACACACACACACACACACAATTGTGACTTGAGTGCATACACATGCAAACGCAGATACACAAAATAAACAGATATTAAAAAATAGTAAGATACTTTTACTTTGCTTTTATTTCCCTAGCATTACTAGTGGATAGTCTCCTCACGGATGCGGCACCAATGCTTCACACATAATACTCTGTATGATCATGAAATGACTGTCTGTGTAAACAAAAAACTGAATGATGTTCTTAGGTTGATGTGCACTTGGAGACATGTTAAAGATGAAGAAAGCACCCTGCCCATGCAAGAGTTTGTCATATCGGTTGATTTTTTTTTCATTTAACATAGCAAGGAGGGAATGTTAGCTCCCACCATCTGTAACCTAAATAAGAGCACAATAAAAATGCAATAATGAAAATGTTAATTGAGCTCCTGACATTTAATACTTCAAAATGAGAAATTAAAGCTGGCTATGGCTTGTCAAGCTTCCATCAGCATCAAGGAGCACACAGCTAGCCAACTTGTTTTGACAAACAGGCTTCCAAAAATAACCCCAGTGCCTAGGGCTCAGAAAAGGAGAGGGGAGGAGCTCCGAGAGCCACTATAGATATCTGTCTGGAAATTCATCTCTTCAGGCACAGGACTAAGGGAAAACAGCTAAAAAGAAAAATACAACGAATAAGGTAGAGAAGATCATGGTCCCATGGTTGCTACCAGGAGAACTGTGGTAAAAAGGACTTGGAAGCCATCTGTGCTCCCAAGAAAATAAAGTGTGGTAATCCATTAGATATTTTAGTAATGTCTACTAAGGAAAACAGGAGAGAGGGAAAGCTAGAGCTAGCTACATATTTGCCATCCCAAGCATGGTCCCTCAGAATCTACTCTGCTGCCTCTTAACCTCCTTAGACGTTGGCTCCGATACTGCTAGCCTTTCTTCCAAAGCTTCATCCTGCTGTTTGGGCAGTTTGGTGGTGGTAAGAAGCCCACTTCATAGAGTCTGTATGCAGAAGGATCTTCTATCATCTGAAGGGTACCCTGAGAAATACACAGCTAATCATAGGGACCCGAAACTAGGTTCTCAGATCAAGAAATGGGGTAGAGCTTTTCCAATACGAGCTTATGCTGGGCCGTGTTCTTCAGCCTTTTTATTTTTCTAAATTATGTATCTATTTATTTTATATACCAACCACAGTTTCCCCCTTGTCTCCTCCTGTTTCTTCCCCCCACCTCCCTTATTCCCCCACCCAAATCCATTTCTCCCCTGTCTTCATTCAGAAAGGGGCAGGCCTCCCATGGGAGTCAACAAAGTCTGGCATATTGAGTTAAGGCAGGACCAAGTTCTTCCCCCTTGCATCAAGGCTGGGCAAAGTGTCCCACCACAAGGAATAGGTTCCCAAGAGCCAGCTTATGCATTAGGAACAGGTCCTGCTCTCACTGCTAAGGACCCCATAAAAGACCAAGCTACACCCAGATGAAGTGGGTCATGCCCACTCTCTAGTTGTTGGTCCAGAGTCCATGATCTCCCACATACTCAGGTCAGCTGTCTCTGTGGATTTCCCATCAGGACCTTGACGCTCTTTGCTCATGTAATCCCTCCTCCCTCTCTTCAGATGCACTCCCAGAACTCGGCCCAGTGCTTGGCTGTGGATCTTTGCATCTGCTTCTATCAATTACTGGATGAAGGCTCTATGATGACAATTGGGTATTCAGCAATCTGATCACAGGAGAAGGCCGGTTCCGACACCCTCTCCACTATTGCTAGGAGTCTTAACTGGGGTCATCCTTGTGGGTTCCTGGACGTTTCCCCGGCACCAGGTTTTTCCCTAACCCCATAACGTTCCCCTCTATCAAGATATCTCTTTCATTCTTCTCCCACACCCAGTCTTTCAGCAGCTTGGTAGGCAACTGTAACAGAAAGAACGTGGGTAATGTTGTCAGTGAAGACCAATCTGACTAAAGTTTTCATTGGCTAAGTAGAAGGAAGGTTAGGCAGAGTGGTTGCTGAGCATTCTGGAAGGAAGGGCAGCTGTGCTGCCTGAGGGGCACCTAGGAAGCAGGAATGGGCATGAGACAGGAAATAAGGGTCTCTTACAGTTAGTTTGTAAAAAAAAAAAAAAAACAAAACCAAGGTTCTATTGACATTTGAGGGAGCTTAATTCATCCTTCTTTTCTCTGTTTCCTGTCATCGCAACCATTCTCTGCTCTTCCAACACGTGTGAAATAAAGAGAGAGAACTCTGGACCACCACGGGTTAGAAATGCTTCTCCAAGGGATGGCAGAAAGGCAGCTGAATAGACACGTGGGGCAACATGAGGTTTGGACAATTGGGGTTTATAAAAACTAGGGCACGGGTGCCATGGGGGTGGCACAGTTAGGGGCTTGAGGACTGGTGTTTGATCGTTACAAGATTAACCACTATTCTAGAGTGAGAAGGAGAGTGGGCTTGGTTATGGCACTGCCTGCCTCTTGCCCTCTGTTTCAGAATGTGTAAATTGAAGGGGACTGTCATTGACTCACCTTTCCCATTGCTATAGAATCCAGGCAAGGCAAGGAACACGCTCACACTGTAAGGTGCTCTGAACTATAAAGATGTAAATTCTTCACTAGCAGTGGGTGACAATACTCTAGATATTGGGAACTCTAATGCTTCTGCTTACTGAAAATAACCACCAGATTCTCCAGAGATGTCCTCAATAAGAGGTAGAAAGGAATCTCAAGGCATGCATTCATCCATGGCTTCCTTGAGACTGGTTCTCAGGTCGCTATGGAAAGAGGATGTGAATAGGGAGAGTGGAAGTCGGGGCCCCGATCTATCTTCAGGCAGATAGCAGGCACAGCGTATAAATATAAGGAAGATATCTGAAGGACACTCCCCCCTTCTTGCACAATAGTGAATTCCTAATTATTTTCCTGAGGGAAAATTATCTCCCACAGAAACCAGGCCAGAAAAGTAAGCTGGGCATGACAAAGTAGAAGTCAGGATGCTAGTTCAAAATCTTGTCATCCATGTCTTAGCTCTTCTGATGCTCCATGGCTGGCAAGAAGCCTCAGGAGTTTGGGGGCAAGGGAAAGTAATTGGTAAATTATGGTAACATGACTAAACATTCAAAAGTAAATATTTAATTTCTGAATGTCTGCTAACACATTAAAGACATAACAGTAGACAAACTTAGAAGTGTGTGTGATCAACACCATCTCACCTACTCTGAGTATTTTTTCTAGTCTTATAAGTGTGGTCTTCTCTCTCTATTCTTGAAATATCTTCCCTAAAGAAGATAACAAGTTCTGTTTTATAGATGAGGACATTAAGCTCAGAAGTTAAAAAACTAAACCAAATGCAAGTCGAATAAGTGTCAGAGTTCAGCCTAGACAGCTGGATGACAGCCTTCCTGGATTTCACTGCATGCATAATGTATGCAAATAATTATGGCTTCCATTGGTGGAGAAAAACTTCCTTCTTCTGATGCAAGAACAGCTTTAACGTCAAGGATACAGGGTGATGAGGGTGATAATAGGTGTCTTATGCAGAGCAGCCAATATGTCTTGAGTGTTTGGAAGTATTTGAAATTCATTCCTTCATGCAGCCCTGCAATTCAGGTCTGTTACCATCATCGTCCCCACTTTGCCAATCAAAACACAAAAGTTCGGAGTGTTTGAGCAATACCAGGCTATCATCAGAAGCATCCAAGCAATGTCCACTTTTATGACTGACCACTCTTTCCCTATATAGCATCTGCTTTAGCATTTGGGTTTCTGTAGACTTTGATGAGAGGCAGATAGGCTAATGGTCCCTGAGCTTGAAAACTACCTCATGTGGACTATGGGTGTGGGCATCACTCTCCAAGCTAGGGACAGAGTGCAAGAACTTACACTCATCTCACTGTCTGGTGCTGCTGCAGAGAATAGTCTAACGTCATGCTGGATCTTGTCCACGCTCGTTGAAGAGAAGCTGTCTGTGATAGCAGCAAGCTGTAGCAGCCATCAGGCTGATTAAAGTGCTTGAAGGCTATTAGTGATTGAAAGTTCTTTGTATTGGAGCTTTGGAGATAGAATCCATGTCCAGAAGTACAGGGGATCCAGATACAAGTGTTGGATTGGTGGAGGAACACTGTATCCTCGGAAAGCCACAGTGAATTTATCTGCTTTCATTAGAGAGAGGGGAAAAAAAGCTACCTGACAGCAGAGCTGTAAGTTCTAAGATTAGAAGCCGGTCTTGCTTTATGCCAACAATGTATTCCTGAAAAGGTGTATTCAAATCAAACGCATGCTAATCAAAGCACATCCCCCAGAGACTCCCATTTTCATCTGAGAGCTGCTTTATCGTCCCTTCTGATTGATGTTCAGTGGACAGTGGCTCCAACAATGCAACCTGAAGTTTTTCTGCCCTTTCCCCCAGGCTCTCTGCCAAGTGCTTAATCACGTGTAAACAAACCTTTGCATGTGCCAGAGACCTCCTGATTAAAAACAGCTCTGGGGTGAAAGCCTTTGTAAAGTATCTTCTGTGGGGAGAGAAAACTGCCCCACCTGCTACTTGGAGAGCGGGGAAGTTCTTACTGCATGCTTTCTCAGACTGAGAATTCCTGGCTGCACTCTCTCTGATCAGTCAGCGGACACTGACAGGAATGCTGGCCTTTCACTAGCCTCGGAGGACTGGACCACTCTGGGACTGGGGGCAGGAAGAATCAACCTAGAAGCTAAGCCTGTCTAAGGCTCTTTGGAACCTAGTTTTTGATGAAGAGCTTTAAGGACAGAGGAATCTTGCTTATTTTCTGGGGACTTTCCATCTAATGCTCAGAAGAACCCATGACCCACACATAAGCTACAAACCTTATCCCAGAAGCTATTGGTGAGGAAAAAGCCCAAGGAACATCCCTTACCTGTGGCCACCACAAGTCCGGGGGCTGTGTCCTTGCTAGAGATTCTTCCAGAGGAATATGGGTTTTCAGAGAGCTGCAGATGAAGGTGTAAGGAACAGAAGGGCTAAAACAAAGAAGAAAATCATTTCATGCCAGGAAAGTCCATAGAATTTCTATCCATTAAAGTTCTAACAACTACTAAAGCATAAAGTTTAAACCNCCTCTGCAATAGAGGAGTGGCTTGCAGAAGGAATCACCTAGGACAGCAACTGTTTGGATCCTGAACTTCAGACTCATCTGTCTGATGTACCCAGTACCTCACTTTAGAAATTGCCCCAAGTATCACTTACAATTTCTTCCTCTCCTGCTCTCATTCAATATCAAATGCCTGCTCCCCTTTTCTGCAGTCAATTTAGCCTTCAAGGTCTAATTCATGGTTAGCTTTAAGAGGCCCCTAGTTCTTTCTCTAACAAAAGATGACAAATGTCCTTCCCGATCTGTTGGTAACCATAAAATCCTGCTTATTAGAGTTCTAAGGGACCACCAGGGAGAATGAAGAGAGGTAGCTGCATGATGTAGACTAGGTCCTCATCTGGTTTCTTAAGCTACAGGCTAATTCTGTGTATTTGTCTATTTTGATCCTGTAAATAATTATACTTAAAATAATTTAAGACATTACTGAAAATTCACTGGACACTAAACTGTTTTCCATATCCTTTCCTATGCTCAGTATAAAAGGGGTGTGGGAATATATAGAGCTAAGTCTACAGAATAAAAAGAACTATGATGAAAGACACACTGAGATACAGAGAAAATTGGGGGAAGAGAGTAAGTAAGGTGAAGCCATCACTGAGGTTTAGCAGCAAATAGAGAATAAATCAACCAATGTTTCTGTGAACTGTTCTAGTGGGTAGGCAGCCATTTGTGTGGCATACCTTGTATCCAAACCAAAGCCATAGCAAACAGTAAATACACTAAAGTGTGGAACTGGACTTAAAATTATAAAATGGTGGTGGCTCTGCCTGACCTAGACTTGACTACATCTCTAGAATTTAACAGTGTCTAGAAGGCACCTGGCTGGTGCATCTCTTTGCATACATGGCAGAAGACAACTTTTGGCTGAGGATAAACACAGTCTCATATCTGAGATCTTAGAATGGCTTCCAGTGTAAGCATTTACTAACAGGGAACTGATGGCTGTATTATTATTAATTATCTTTCCTCACTACTCTAAGTTAGGGTTGCTTGGGGCAGAGATATCATCTTACAACATTGTTTCCCCACACTGCCTGCCTCAATATTCTGCACATCAAGGACCCTCAAAAGCTAAAAGGTTAACTGGTCATCCTGTGTAGACAGTCCTTTCGGAGTATCCTGGGTTTTCAAAGTAATCTTTGTTTACTCTGACATCTGTTCAGCACTGAACAAACTAGCAGTTAACAGATGGGTTAGCCCTACTGAGTCCTGTGTGGGACCGTTATTAATATGTGCAGGCTCATTCTCACTTCTTCATTTTATCATCAGTTGTAAGACATTGCCTATTCTAAATGAAAACCCATGCAATCCACTGAGTGTTCCATTCAGTTGGTGTAGTGGGCTGAGTCTGCAGGCCTGTTCTTCCAACATTGCATCAAGATCAAGTTCTTAAGATATAATACTGGAAGGACACTTTGAAGCACTATCCCCAGGGAAGCAACCTGCCCTGGGAATGCCACATGGGTCATGATAACTGACCAGTAAGCAGTGCACTGGGCTTCCTCTCAGGTCCACATCTGGAGCTTGGAGTAGTCGCCAGTCCCTGCCTTTGTTGTAAGTGATGTACGTCTTCACCTGGTCATCCACCTTCTTGTTTGCCAGGAATATGCCCTTGATACCTGCTACCTAGGAAAAAGGTGAGAGATGGAGAACCACGTTGGGCAAAAATGATGGTAGCCTTGGAGAAACCCTGAAAGAATCACCAGCATCTTCCACTGGGTACGAGGGGTACAAAGGAAGAAAAGGAACACAGTAAGGAATGTCACATTCCCCAAGGTCCCGGTTCACCTTTGCGCCCTACGTCAAATTCCTCCACACACACCCCTTACCCATCAGATTTTCCCCACTTTGCCTGTCTTAGTTCTTTGCTCCATGGATAATATCTTTAATTAATTATTAGCAATCCTCCTGATAACGACCAAAGGATTGATCCCTTCCAGAGGCAGCTGGTTTAGCTCAAGCGATTCCACATGTTTTACATCACCAAGGGAGCACCCTTTGTGGGGGCAGCCCACTAATGCCTCTTAGAAATAGGGCAGACATTATGCGGCAGATGCTCCAGCACTGAGAGCTGATATCAGTGCATGCCTCTAGCTCACTGTAGGACCTTGGGTAATTCGCGTATTATCTTTAGATGACTTTAAAATTGGTGGTTTCTCTTCTTTTCCCTAGTTGGCTGACAAAGGTCCTGTGAGATAATGCAGGGCTCTTGCCAGAGTTCCTAATGTACTGGGACTTTCATGCCCTTGGTATTTTGAAAGAATAAAGAGCACAAAAGGAGAACAAGTAGCTGGAGTTGATTCATCAATTACATGCACCCTAGGCTAAGTACAAATTCCACTTAAACTGTTACTATACAAGCTGGAAAGGCGAACCAATTTTTTAAATGACAATGTCCTGTAACAGAAAAAGATTCTTATAATTATCAGCATATTTCAAAGATAAAATATAAAGAAGCTGTGAGTGTGTGCGCTAAATAAGATAGTGTGTATTAAAAACAAAATAGTTTTATGTGTTGCATATGTGCATCCAAGTGAGAGCTGTATACACACACATTCACACACACACACACACACACATTGCTGAATGGCAGGATTGCTGGATTATTTTGATTGTCAACTGGACTGGATTTAGCATCCCTGTGGAAAGACACCTCTGAGTATACGTTTGAGAGTGTTTCTAAAATGTTTAAGAGAGGAAGGATGTACCATCCTGAACAGAAGGCTGTGCCATTCCATGGACTGGGGACCCAAACTGAATAAAAAGGAGGAAGCTAGCTTATCATTATTCATCTATCTCTTCTTCCACACAAAAGACACAATGTGACCAGGCACTTCACCCTTCTGCTGCTCTGACTCACCCACTGTCAAGTACTATACCCTCAAACTCTGTGCCACCATAAGCCATTCCTTCAAATTACATTTGCTGGGTATTGTTTACACCAACAAGAAAAGTAACCAACACACCCAACAATGCTGATGGGCTGAAGTTCTAATTTCACTTATCCACCATTCTCTAAGGATCTTAGTTAATTGAAATTCACTTCAGCTCTTAAGGAACACCAGTGGGAGGAAAGGAAAAGTTTCACAGAGGCAGGTTGGGTTTTTTTTTCCCCTTTTCTTCGCTTCTCCAAAATGACATACTTTAGTTGATGAACTAAGAGCTTTTTTTTTAGTTCGTTTTTGTAGTAACCTGGCTGGCCTTGGAGATTGCCAACTCAAATAAGACAAACAAAAAAAGCCTCAAACAAATGGAGAGAGACTGTCCGGAGGACACTGGAATCATCAGGGAAGGGCAGCGTCAGAGGAAGTTCACAATGAGACAGCGATGGACAGAACCCATGACCGGACTGCAAACTTGAGCAGGATGAAGGTGGGGGAGAGAAATGGCGACAGGATGATGGGCTCCATGCGCAGGTGGCATGGTCCCTATGATACTCTTCCTGTCTCATTTCAGAAATACTCGGATCTCATACCCACCCAGGCAGCCTGCGAATTTTTCAAGGTTCATTTCATTTATTTATATGTATGTGTGTGATAGATTATGGGTGCGCGTGTGTGACTAAGCCCGAAAAGGGCACCAGATCCCTTGAAACCCGGATTGTAGATAATTTCTTGGTGACTGTGTTGTTATTTTGTACTAGGATTTGAAGCATTATCCTCAGGACTGCACAACACCTCTCTAGCCTCTAGATTTTAAGCTTGTTCTTTTAAGTCCCCTGCAAAAGGCACTGATTAAACCTGGCTGCCTTGCATTCCCCCAGAGAATGGAATTTTGCTTTATGCCCTGTAAATACTCCTACTAAATGGAAGCCTTTTCTGGTGTTCTCTCTGACCACAGAGCTGGCACCATCATTGCTAGTCTGCGAGAGGACTCTGTCTTAAATCAGTTACCCTCCAGTAACTCACGCTCAGGACCTTACTGTCTCCTACTTCCTAGAAGAAAATCAGCAGGTCTGCCTCTGGGTCCAGGAGCACCCATTCCTGTGAAGTGTCTGTGACATCTTTGCATGTGAAAAGGTATGTGAAAACACATAGGAAAAGCATGTGAAACAAACAGAATGTGCTGTTTCCATTTCCCCTGAGAGCACCACCCATCACCAGGACTGGCAATTTCTACAAGGCACACAGTCAGTCAAAACCAAGAGAATGGAGACCAAATGTTAGAGCAAAAGAGATATTTCCATAGAAATCTCTTGAAGTAGCCCTGAACGTGTTCCTGGCAGTGGACACAATGCCACAGCCATCTCCTATTGTCCCGAAACCCCACAGCCCATGCATTTGTGTGGCAATGGTTCACAGTCTGGACATCATGTTGGGGATGATGCTCAGCATCGTGTCTTGTACGAAGAATGAACACCAGTTTGAAGGACACTTAGCCCTGTGTTTTTCAGGACAATAACTTTCAATGTTTGGTTACAGCCCAACTTCTAGATATTCATTCTACATCCGAATAATCATGTCCATATCTATTTGTTTCGAGATATATGTGTGGACACTTCTGTGACACGAAGGGACCTTCAGCACTTCTTAGGCTCACCACATGGAATATAACAGAATTAAGAAATGAGATACATGTTTCTGTTCTTTGTCTGAGGAGCCACTTAGCATCCCATTAGCTTTAAATGTTTTTTTCCTCCCATCGTAGGAGGAAATCATTAGTGTAGCTACTGCTGGTGTTCTTGGAAGTCTACTGAGAAGCATGGGATAGTGCCCTCAAAAGTGGACAAGTGTATGTTGTAGCACAGCTTTATTCTTTGTGTATAACATGATCACCATCTTAGAGTAAAGTTTACCATGGCTGGGTAGCCATGACAACTAATCGAGAACAACACAAAAAATAGCTAGGTGTATTGCGATGTTAACAGCCTACAGACAAACCCTGGTAGGAAGAGAAGAAAAGGGTCACAAGACAATCAACTGGGATGGTATCACCCCCCCCATACGTGCAAGTGACCTTGGAAGAAGCTGCAGTGCATAAGNCCCCCCCCCCATACGTGCAAGTGACCTCGGAAGAAGCTGCAGTGCATAAGAAGTAAAAGTAAAAGCTGACTCCATGATGCTGTGATGGAGTGGAGCTTTGTGAACTGTTTCAGGGGATCACTTCTGCTCCTGGAACTAACCTGTCACCAGGGCTGTAAACACGCCAGTTCTCCAAGTTGGAGCTTGGTGAACTCTTATGTTTGATGCCGCATCTGGGTTGAGCACACATTTGGTTTCATCACCCCAGGAAAAGTTAATGCAATAGTATCAGGTTGGCAAGGCTCACTTTCCCTCTGGGAATCAAATTGAGGTGCAGAGGGACAGTGACTCCAGGTACCTTGGCAGATCATGGTATCCAGGTGGTACGGTCATCTGCTGGTCGTGTCCCTAGGATTTAGGGGAAGGAAACTAGGGATCTGCTGAGAAAAAGCAATTAGCATGATCTGCCTCAGGCTGTCATTAGTATCAGAGCTACAAGAAGGGGCTGACTAAGGTCAGCACAGGAAACCAGTCCCTGTGGAGTTTATAAGCAGCTGTCCATCTGGACCAGGAATGGTCACTGAAGGTTATAACAGCAGGTAGGATGGAGGGAGGCACTAGACACAGGTAAAGCCAAGCAATATCAATGAATAGGTAGAAAAATGGGACACTGGGGCTCACTCGAAGTGACACAGTTTATCTGTTCATGTACAGGGAGTTCAGAAGTTACTACAGAAGTGAAAAAATGATCCTCCAATGATACATCATCCAGGCTGTAATCAGAGTGGTTAAATGCATGTGAGCATACACACATGCCTGCACACACATACACACCTTACAATACTTAGTATTGAAGAATGTATGAAACAATGACAACACTCAGGCTCTCAAAATGAACTGCCACTTTAAAAACACTTGGATGGATTTTCATGAATATATAGTTGTATTTAATTTGGCAATCCTACCTTTAAGTGTTTACTCATGCATGAAAACTAAAAGGTAATGTTCACGTGGATCTTTATAGATGTTAATCACAATCACACAAAACTGGAAGTGACCTATTTGCTCTTCAACTGCTGAATCAATAGCTGGAGCACCCTCACAGAATGGAATGCTACTCGGCAATAAACATGAACATTCGCTGATGCACTTCACCGTGTGTGCCTGATGCACTTCAGGTGACTGTCAGGTGCATTCTTCTAAGACAAAGGAAGTCCAACTCTAAAGTTTACATGTTATAGTCCAGCAAGTGTTATTCTACAAAAGGCAAGCAAGCCTAGAAGCCAAGTAGTTGTTTCTTGGTGGTAAAGGTTGGTACAAGGGTTGAGTATGTTCCAAAGGGCATTGAAGAGAAGACTCTAGGGAATGAATTTCTCCCACATCTTGGTGGTGATGTTAGTTATACAACTCCATGTACCCATCAAAACCCACAGAACCATATCCCAAAGACTGTATATTTTATTGCATATAAATCATGCCTCTTTTATAAAAACTATAAAAAGCGCAAAGTTTAGAGGGAAAGTCTGATATGTTAGCCAGACAAACATGGATTCTTTCAAACTTAACATCAAGGTGTCCCAGTTGTGTGATGTGCGCTAAGCCATTCATTTCTATGACACCCTGTTATTTCATAGTCACCTTAGGGAACAATGCCCACCATAAAGGGAAACAAACAACATTGTATATGTGATTTCGGTCTGCAAGACCCACCATGGGAGCCACTGACTCCACATGATGCTGAGGAGTGTAGCTAGCTAGCTAGCGAGAGTAAGAGACTGCTTGCATTTTAGTTAGTTTTAATCAATGGTAATTTGAATTGATATTCAATTTGGCTATTGGCCCAGTTTATTCATATGTATGTGACTCTCCTTTACCAATAATACAAATTATGAAATATAATTACATATCAACTACTTCTGGTAAAAAAGTACATGATTTGAGATGGGTTATAAGTATGAAATATAACCTGGAGTTTTCAGACTCAGTATAAAATTTATAAAATTTCTCATGAGTACTTTTTATCTTTAGTATATGCAAAGCAAATATTTTGGATACATTTTTATTGAAATTGAATGCATTTCTACAATTAACTTCATCTGCTCGTTTTTTATTTTAAAAAATTTTATCATAACAATTTTGAAGTCTATTTATAGCTTCTGGGTTATGTCTTTGGAGACCAGGTCTCATTATATAGCTCTGGCTGGCCTGGAGCTTTCTATGTAGATCAGACTTGCCTTAGACTCACTGGTATAGGCCTCCCTCCCAAAGACTGGATTTGAAGGTGTAACCACCATGCCAGGTTATCAGTTATACATTTATTATAGTTACGGTGCTGGTCTAAGGCACAGCTGCTACTCCTATGTCATTGTAAGGAGTCATAAGTTGAATACTTAATATCTGGGGAACATCAAAAAAGATACATCAGACCAAGAACTCTTAGCACAACTGTTGGTGTTGAAATGGATATTTGTGGGAATTTTTTATCATTTATTAGTGGAGAATAACTAAATGGAAATGTAGTTCATTTCTAGGAATATGAAATATCTACAGTACTAGACCGTAAGAAAAATTGTTCAAATATAAGTAAAATCACTCTCAAAATATTGCATTCAACTGGTTTGCTGTGAACAGCAGCCTTGTTAAAGGAGTGGGCTGTTGGTACCTCGCAGGAGAAACCCATGTTTATCTTATCATCAAACACTATTTTCTCCTCTACACAACTAGAGCAATGGAAATATTGTACTTTGAAGTTAGAATGAGAGAATAATTTTAGCAAGAGAACTTCTATAGCTGCAGATTACCGCATCGATGAGTCCTCAAAATTGTGTCAGCCCTTTCTGGTGAGAGGAAATTCAGTAGAGTTGGCTACTGCCATCTCCAAGGGACCTTGGTGCCAAGACTGTGGTCTTTACCCTGGTAGGATCACCTATATTTGTCGAGTAGATTGTCCTTACACATCAGGCCTCTTGTCACTGGACAACACACATTTGGTTCAAGTGTATATATTTAGTTGGATTATACGTGAAATTTACTGCTTTCCCTATCTGCAGTACTCAAGGGCACTTGAAGTCCAAAAGAAATATATTCTCTTTGCTAGCTGGCCATATGGTTTCCATTCTCACTATCTGTGTATAAGAATCTTCAGTGAAGAAGGTTAAATCCTAATGACCCCTAGAGTCAATTAAATCGAGCTTTATCTGCAAACCATAGAACGTATCTCTGGGTGCAAAACAGCACCATCCATTAAAACTCTTCAATATGGTCATGGTCTAGATAATGTCAGGCTCCAATTTATTCACTTATTATTAAATGCCTTCTAGAATCTGAAACCTAATCAATTATCCAATTCTCACCCATGTCCCTGACAAGCATTATTCTGTACAATTAGGATGGCTAACACACTTTATCAAAAATGTAACCTGTCTGTCTAGCCCTTGGTTCATACCATTCTTAACATTTGGGATGGAACAAAGTTCACCACTACTTCCTCCAGAGGGCATTGATATGACTGATTGGAAAATGGGCCACTCTAAGAAAAAGAACCAGGCATACACAGCTCATCATGATCTCCCTTGTTTTGGGATCTGTCTGAATAATTCATATATGCTTGCTGTACCTCACTGCTGCTCAGAATCACAGTTCCAGAGAAGAATGTTTAATTGACTATTTATGCCTAGGACTAAATGGATGAGAGCAATTCTGGGGTACATTCTCTTTTATAACAATTACAGTGATAAGTCACAACACAATCTCAAAAATAAACAGACAAAAAGCCATGTATGATGTTCATTTGCTTCATTTAGGTCTATCCTTGGGCAGATAAAATAGGTAATTTGCTTACTGACTCATTCAAAACCCAGCAGACTAGAATACAAGCTTCCAGAGGGTTTTGTCGTGAGTTTGAACACATAGTCTGGGAACAATTGGCTGTGATAAAATTGAGTGGAGAGCAAATTCAGAGAGCTTTCTTTAAAGCTACTGCCTTGCCTCGTATAACTTTCTTCTCTATAAAAGCAGTAGTACCAGGGATTTTCCCTCAGTGACACTGAAATGCAAGCAAGACTAACTTCAATACTGAGAAAAAATTACACGGACCTGGGCATATTCTTCATGCTGATTCATGCCCAACAGCATTTCAAGGTGATAAAATACCATGGAGACACGAGCTCCTTGTCTAAGAGAATGAACAGCACTGGCAGACTCACCTATCACGCAAAGAACAACAACAGAAGTGCAGTGATTTTTCCTTTTTGCTTTTGTCTATCTGTCTGTCTATGTATCTGTCTGTATGTCTGTCTATCCATCCATCCATCAATCCATCCATCTATCCATCCATCCATCAACCTATCTACATATTATCCACCTATCTATATGTCTGTCTGTGATAGATAGATAGATAGATAGATAGATAGATAGAATCTATCTATCTAACCAACTATCATTTGTTGTCAACTTATTTAGGTTTTCTCTATGTAGCCTAGCCTGGACTTGAACTTATGATCCTCTTATCTCAGCTGAGTGTTGAGATTAGAAATGGACACTATGGTTTCCAGATGGGACTTATATTTCTTAACTATGAGGTCATCTGCAGCAATGTCTGTACTTTTCTATTTGGGTCAGACCACAGGGGCATGAACAATTATCCTTACAGTCTTCCTTGTACAAACAGGAAACTGGAATGCCCTGATTCCTGGGGATATTCTTCGAAACCACACCTCAAGACTTAAGTTACTACTTACTAATAACAAAGGTAGATTTCTGTCTCCTGATTAGGTAAGGGAATGCAAGTTTACCAAAATTATCTATGCCCTTTAGACTTTGCTACCAGTCTTCTACCTCTAGACATTCTCTTAAATAACTTCGTTGTTAAAGAGAATCATTTTAGTCTTGCATAAGACAAAGGCAGTGGACATCCCAGCATGGATAACAGAGGGTCACAGAAGCTCTCATCGCTGGCTACGGTGCAGCTGACAGATGCTAGAGGAAGGAGATTCAGCTCACTTTAAGAATATGGCATGTGATAAGCTGGATATGAACCAGTGGAAAATCCATATTTGTGCACATATCGACAGTCCTGACTTGATTTGGTTAAACACGAAGAAACTAAAAAAATAAGATGTGATGTTGAGAATGGGATGCGAGGGTAGCAACCTGGGAGTAAGTAGGTGGTGAACAAATAAACAGCTCAGACACCAAGGACAGATGCCAGAACTTAGACAAAAACTGACCAGGAGAGGCCACAGGACCATGGACTGAACCTTCTGCTTCTGCTCCAAAGAGCCACCTGCACTGCATAGACAGGGAAATCCACCAGAGCAAAGCTCACCCAGGTTACCTGCAGGCCCAGCCAGAGCTGACTGAGTTCACTCATCACAACCAGTGTGGCTTTAACCAGCAGTCACTGTTTGTTTTTGGCACACAAGACACACTCTCTGCAAGACTGAGCCCATCCCATCCCTAGGATAATTCAGGTCACCTCACCATTTCTCTCTCTAGTGTTGTCAAAGGCTAGACACTGACCTTAAAGACAGAAGGAAGCATCATGTCTCTAGGGATCCATTCCTAAGTTTTGCTCTGATTTCTGTGTGTACCCACATGGATTCCCAGGGAAAGTACCCTTTAACTGACACACATAATATATTTTATATATAATAATACATGATACACACACATGCATGTACACACACACACACACACACACACACACACACATATATATATATTCACACAATGAACTCACATCAGGACAATTTTTTTGTCATAGGTCATTGTGGCATTTCCTCTCTTACCAGTTATTTTTCCTTCTTTTCCTCTAAGCTGTGTCCATAAGTATCATTTAAAGAAATTATTTCTGCCAAGTTTTGAAAGTCTACTTAAGGCATAATCCGTGCTGTGTGCCTTCAGTGCCTCATACACATGAGAACTCTGACTTTACGGAGACAGTCAATCCCCTTCCACACACCACGCCACTCAGTTCACAACGACGTCATCCCTAGGCGAGCACTTTACCTTTATTTCCTTGGGACTGGGATACAAAGAGGTTACATCTCTTAACTCACAATGCAATTGCCAATGAAAACACTGGGGTCAAACACAAGATCACAATACTTGTGGTTCTTTAAATTTAAAGCACATGAAAAAGAAAGGTCAAACCCAAGAGGGGTCATTTTGGCTCCATACCTCATATAATTCAATAATGATGTTTCCCATTAGACCTCGGCTGCTCTTAATGTTCTCCATAGCCAGAGTGAAGTAGATCCCGCGTGTGTCTGAGATGTAGAGGTTGTACGTGTCGTTCTGGTTCCATTCCTGGACAGCTGCAAACACTTGGTTCTCATCTGTGCTGATGATGTGCATGTCCTAAAGAGACAGGAGACCTGTGAGAAGGTAGATCACCACACCTTTCTCCCCGCTGGGACCTGGAGTCATTACCATGACTACTGCGATGGTGGACAGAAATCTTGAGTTATAGGCAATGTTAAGTAGTTCTGTGTTGGACTGAGGCTCTAAATCATGAGCATCAAGATTTCTGTTCCTTGCTAAGTGACAGGAAGATGGCTGGAAGGGGCTTTAGAGGGTATCATTTCCCGTGGTTTCAAGGGATTCGTCCATGCTCATTTTTTATTTTCATATCTGAAAGCTAGCGTTAGTGCTAACAGAGGCACCCAGCCTTCTGAGACCCTCACACGTGTGGAGCAGCAGGCCCCATGCTCGCTTTTGAGCTCCACTTAGGTTTTAAATCCTTCAGGGCAGTGTTTCCCTTTTCCTTCAGCATCAAATGGGTGGCACGGAGGCAAGAGGGTCTGGCTCTAGACCTCCAGCCTCACATAACCACAGGAATCCATTGTGTGTCCAGCAGCTCTGGGTGTTATTTAAGCGAAGCTGAGCAAGGGTCTGCTGCAAAGGACACGAAGTTATGCTTGAACAATAATCACGCTCAACCTGGAAATCAGTGCCCTGAGTCTTACTGACAGCACTGTGAGGTGAATGACTGACGGATGCATCAATCTCCACAAATTTCAATTTTCTCCATAAGGAGTGAGAATGAAAGGACCTAATACTGAGGAGCTACTTTGTCACCCAATCTTTTTTAAATTAAAAATCAAATAATCCTACAATAGAAGTAGGTTGGTCTTCCCATTTTCTGGAGTAAACTAAGACACACTGTAGTTCATCTAACTGCTCCAGATCACACGGACAGGGAATGGAGAAACCAGACTTGGGATATCTGAGTGTCTGACTCCACAGAAAGTTGAGTTTCATTTGAATGCATAGTTTTTAGATGGGTTATTTTACACTAGTGACCAATAAAGTAAAGAATGACTGCAGATGTCACTTTGGCCTCAATGGGAAACTACAAGTCTAGGCTTTCAGGTGGACATGGAACCTTCAGAATCTCAGTCCTGGATACATCTATTTGCTTATGGAGTGCTCTTCACATGCTACCATCAAGTTCACAGATCTTGTATTTATTTTAGTTTCTAAGCTTGGTCTGTATTATTCCTAAAATCTAATTTGATAGTTCACAACTTAAAAATAATTTAAAAAAACAACCCATATCACAAGCATGGCTAGGCACTGTGAAATGATGGTATATTCAACTCCCCACCAAGGAATATACATTTATCATGGGTATATGCTGCCTGGCTAAACATCTGTTTAAATTGATGCTGTTAAAATGCATAAATACCATGTATATACTATGTAACAGATTTCAGATGGAGAACTACACTTGTATCTGTGGAGAAATGCCCTAGCAACAGCACCATCAGCAACCAGGGCCAACATCAAATTAATAACCAGGCAGGGTCTAACCTCTGCTTTATTAGACCTACCTTTCTCAGAAGTTATTACAAGTGAAAAAAAGCAACCGCGTCTTCAATGTCAGCACTGTAGTATGTGTGTGCGTGTGTGTGTGCGTGTGTGTGCGTGTGCATGCGTGTGTGTGTGTGCCCACTGCCACCTACACCATTTTATTAATGAATAAGTCATTTGATCTGGACAACTACATGCAAATCAAATTTTAGACCTTTTGTTAGAGGTCATTTTTCAGGAGCCCCTAGCCTTGAACTTTCGAGGTCACCTTGACTCAGACTTAACTTGCTCATCTGTGCTTATATATTGTGTTCCTGCTGAACTGATTTAAAATAGAAAGAAGTTTTACTCCTAAAATCCATGTGATGAAACCATTTGTGTAGGTAAGGAATGAATGCCCAAGAACCCAGTAGGAGGGGAACAGCAGCTGCAGGAAATACAAATTAAATTCACTTACCCTGTTAAAAGTACAATAGAAATGCCTAGGTTTTCCCAGATGTTTTGGTCATAAAAATGAATGAGCTAAGTTATTTTAAACTAAACTAACTAAAGTAAGTGAGGAGAAAACAGCTTAGAACACCATGGAATGGTCAGGGTTAGATGCAGCCAGCTTTGCTGGAAGGGCATAAGAAGTAAATGCTATCCTGGGGCTATGCCAGCTGGTGAACAGGTACTCAGCCTCAGGCACAAGAAACTAGAATGTCTCTCATGTCTGAGATTCTATACTGTTCTCCTGAGAAGTGCTTTGTTTGTAAGTCTTTCAGCTGAAAAATATGACTAAGACTTCATCAAGAAAATAACTCTCTAAACAGCATATTGCCAAGGTTATAACTCTAGATGATCTACATCTCAAACTGATCTACAGATTTTCATCAGTTTCAGTTTCTTCATTACTTTCTCATTGAAGAGACTGGAGCTTTATTGTGCCACAGAGGGTGATGATTAATCTTGATGGTTAACTCCAGAACTATCCTCCTTTGCCTGGGGGATAGACCTCTGTACGTGCCAGCAGAAGATTATGTTGATTAGGTTAATTAATATTAGAAGACCCATTTACTGTGGGTGGCACCATTCCCTGAGCTGGAATCCTGGATTGTATAGGAAGCAGAAAGTAGACTGTGTGAGCACAGTCACTGCTCTCTGCGTCTTGACTCTGCATCCGATGTGATAAGATGCTTCAATCTCTGTGACCTATCCATCACAAGGGACTGCAATTTTGAATGATGAACCAGAACAAGCCTTCCCCCCCATTAAGATATGTCTAGCAGAATATTTTTATCACAGAAATAGAGATGGTGACTAAGATCTCCAAGCTATCTTTGAATTCCTGAATTCAAAGAACCTTCCTACTTCTGCCTCCTAAATAGCTAGAATAAAAAGACAGTATGCCCAGTCTGACCTTGACATCTCAACAGCGTGCAGACATGGGTCTCTTTGTCTGAGATCATGACTACGAATGACTAGCAGAGAGCCTTATATTATACAACCTGAACAAGTCTTCCAGACACAGTCCCAGGGAATCCCTTTGAAAAGTTCTACCAGGCGTGCACAACTTTCTAACGTTGCAACATAACATTTTCACCTACGAGGTTCTCTTTAAAGAACCACACAACTGCAATAACTATGTGAACACGTGCCAAATACTCCTTGGTGCTGTGTTAAAAGGAGAAAATATACAGCCCTAAGGTCTAAGGTCACACTACTGTTTCCTTCTTGGAACGATACATAATGGAGTTCCAGAGAGGCTAGGAGTTCCTTCCAGAGCTACAGAGCTTAATCACAGCAAATAGAATGGGGTGTGAAGTCATACCTGGTAGAAGACAATTCCTACATGTTTTACTTGTTAGTCTGTGTTTCTTCAAGTGATTTGGATTACATGTTTCTGATTCCATGTGAAATCTCTCTCTCTCTCTCTCTCTCTCTCTCTCTCTCTCTCTCTCTCTAAATAGTTCATGGATAAACAGAAATCAACAGATAATAACCGGAATATTAAATCTTTAAGGTAAAAAATCATTTAAGGAAAAATAATATTTAAAAGTAGTCCATTAGGGTTCTGGACAATCACAGAATGTTTTCTTGAATGTAGCAACCTCAACTGGATCCCAAAGCATGTGTTACTTTCCTGTTTGGTGGTCCTGAAAACAAGAAGGAAGACTTTTGGTGATGATATCAGGAGAAAGAGAGAAAGGAAAACATAGTAAGAATACATTGAAAAGGAAGCTTGCTAATGCTGCCCCAAATTGAAAAGTCTCAGAAGTAAGCACAAATGTTATTAGGAAAACAGTGATCAATCATACCCCCTGCCACGTCAACAATGATTTGAAAAAAAAAAACTCCTAGTCACTGTTTGACAACAAAACAAAACCTGACTGTAGATGTAAACACTAACAAAAATATTTCCTTGTTCCAGATTTTTTTTAAATATCCTGGGCCTCCTAAAACTTTACATAAACACCTAAATGACTAAGCATTTCCCACCCTCTGGGCACCACACTGAAGGTAGGAAGGTAGGAAAATGAATAAAAGATAAATAAAGCCTATACCAAAGATGTCCATAACAGATGATTGGTAAAGATATGACACACCTTTTATTTTATTAATGTGTGATTACCCTTTGTGAGCTGTGGATACAACTGGTTAATTAATAAAAAAAAGAAAACTAACTTGGCCTGATAGGGCAAAAGAATAGAGGTAGGCAGGGAAAACTAAACTAAATGCTGGGAGAAAGAAGGGCAGAGTTGGAGAGAAGCCATGTAGCTTCGCTGGAGCCAGACAGAACTTTAGCCAGTAAGGCACAGCCACATGGTGATACACAGATTAATAGAAATAGGTTAACTTAATATGGAAGAGTTAGCCAGTAAGAAACTAGGGCTAACGGGCCAAGCAGTGATTTAATTAATGCAGTTTCTGTGTGGTTATTTCGGGGCTGAGTGGCCGGTAAACAACAAGCGCCTTCCTCCAACACTTTCTCAACCATAACTAAGTGCAGCAATAAAGCAATGAACATGATGACGATGAGAGAGAGACAAAGAGAGAGAGACAGAAAGACGCAGAGAAAGAGACAGAGAGAAAGTGGGGAGAAGGAAGGAAAGAAGGAAGAAAGGAAGAAAGGAAAGAAAGAAGGAAAAAAGAAAGACCTAAAGGTGAGAGAGTGAGGAACATTCAAGAACACAAGTTTAGGGCCCTATACATCTCCCCATGTAGGAGGTGTGCACAGGGGCTAAATCACAAGGGCTGTTGTGAAGCACGTCTAATGTTTATTTTGGAAGGAAGCATAAAGTGTGTGAAGTCCTGAACAAAGGAAGTAAGTTCTTAAAGCTGTCTCTGTGTATATTAGGAAATATCTTCAGGGGAATATGGAAGACATGCCTGCAGTGTCTGACTTGTAAACCCATCCTCTTTAATTTTAGATATCATGCATTACCTTTGGGATTAGTGATAAATAATCACAAATGATTATTTGTTTAATGTCTTTCTCTCTCATTGGACACTAAGCTTCCAGGAAGCAAAACTCTCTTGTTGATTACTTTATTACTTTGTTTTTCTCTAGGACTTTCTGAAGAATCTGCTGTAGAGTGCACACAGAACAAAAGTTCACAAAGTAAATGATGGGGTATACAAGGAAACAGACAAGACGGATGAGGCACCAGGAATATAAAGCCGATACCAGCTCATTTCCAGTCTTTTCAAACAAGGCAGGTGAGAGGATGTACTTTGAATAGGCCGTTCAGTAAGGGGCTTTGTGGGAGGAAGATACGGGCTGGGGCTGTTCATGCAGCAGTCACCAATATTTAAAAAAAAATGAATGAAATCACTCAGAGAACATACCGATTATAAGAAGAATGTAAAAATAGTTACTACTGAAGAGATAGAGGAAGGGCATACAGAAATTGGAAGAGCATCCGTATGGACGCGGGGAAAGGACATTATACCAAAATCTCCAGAGAGGCTGGGGAAGATGAAGTGTAGAGATGTAAAAGTGAGCTGGACGCATAGGTGGTCACTAGCAAGGACAGCTGTAC
The DNA here is from genome assembly GCA_001685075.1 of Bramus lutescens. Lineage (NCBI taxonomy): Eukaryota > Metazoa > Chordata > Mammalia > Rodentia > Cricetidae > Bramus > Bramus lutescens. The sequence continues at coordinate 222,930 of LOEQ01003754.1, forward strand.
GATTTTCAAGGACATACTTAGTAAATGGATGGGAGGAAAGAGGGCAGCTAGCAGTGGATGGAATAAGAGTGAACAGGAATGGGCAAACAGATTAAGACTACGGAAAAATCCTTGAGAACGGTGGCTGAGAACCCCCAAGCCCTGTGAAAGTTAAGGGGATAAAAGCTAATATACTTGTCACTATTTTCACAATAATGTTGAGAAAACCGCTCCCTCCTGCCTTTTCCTACTCACAATGGGACTGACTACTTTCTATTACCGAGTTACTACAAACTCTGACTTCAGTAAGGAGAATCTAATGCAGACTCTGGTCATACTATCTGCAAGTCTACTTCAGAAAGAACTGCCTTTCTTCTGTTCACTTTTACAAAAGGGTTCGATGTATACCAGGTTGGCTTCAAACTCACTATGTGGCCAAGGCTGGCCGGGAGCTGCAGATACTTCGGTCTCTACCTCCCAAATGTTAGGATAATAGGCATGAATCATAACGCCTGACTGAGAATGGGTTTTAATTATTTTCTTTGGTTTTTTTTTGTTAATTTCTATATGTTCCATTTAGTCTTTGCTGCATGTGCATGTATGTGTGGTGTACATGTTTACGCATTTGTGTCCACATGTGTGTAGGTGCTTGTGTGTAGAGACAAGAATTTAATTCATGTATCTTCCTCTTCCATCACTCTCTACTTCAGTGCTGAGACAGGTTTGCTGCACCCCTGAATACATAGTATAGTTATACCAGCTTGCTTAAGGGGATCCCCTGACATTGCCTCTCTAAATGAGGGATTATATGTGAGCGCATAAAATGGTGTTGAGGATCTGAATCTCACACTTAACACTGCAAGCACTTAATCTACAAAACCTCCCCAACCCCAAGAGCTGCTTTTAAAAAATGTAAAATAAAATAAAGGACTGGGTGCATAGCAGAACATGCAGATGGCGTGATGGAGCAACTGAAGGAGGCATTCTCTTTGAGAACAAGTGATGCTTGGAAATGCCACAAGGCCACGTGGATGGCTGTCCCTTTTGCACTGTTTGCCCAAGCTCTCCATCGTTGCCTGTATAAGCTTGAGAGTGGGCAACGTTAAAGGACAGAGGACAATAGAACAGTCAGTCTTCATTTTAGTCACGTCATATTGTCGGGAATTTTTTTCCTTCACATTGATTAGAAGGACAACAGTTCAGGTAATCACTGATGAGATCAAAATTGTGAATTGGCCTTGTTAGAGGCTGACACCTGGGTCTTATCAAGTCTCATGGGAAGGAAGCAGTTCTTTCAAGATAAGCCTTTCCCCAACACTTAAAATGGAGGACGATTTCTTTACTTTGGCAGTCTCCCAGAATTGTGGGGCTCAGGCAAAGTTCAGGGGTATCACTAGAACCCAAATACCTTTGAGGAACAAACAAAACTTTTCTCTTGTAGAAATGCCTTTTAGAGTTGCAACTTAAAGAAAAAAAATTAGCACCTAAGGGACCAAAAAGGCTATGCCCGGTTCAGAGTGGCACAGTGACAGTGTTAGGCAATATGGAGGCCAATGCTTCTGAGACACAATCCTACGATAACCTTAATCTGCACAGCAGGCAGGTGACGGGCACTGGTATCATCTCCCCTAGGTAACAGTTGTTCCTTAGAGTTACTGAGCACTGTACATGAGTACACGGGACAAGCAGATCCTTGATTCCCCCACACGTCGGTGTCAGTAATTACTACCTCCCTCTGCCCGTGAGGAGACCCAGGCTCCTGGGTAAGCGGTTGAGCTGGAAGAGATATTTAGGCTTCTGCTCAAAAGCTCAGCTATCATTTTCTAGCTGCCATTGCTCTTTCTCTCTTGCACCAGGCTTTCCAATTAGAGCCTAAGTGTCCCGTCTCCGGGGTGAGAGTCCCAGCAACGAACTATGGAAGCCTTCGTGCGCCGCTCCTCTCTCCAGTAACGCGGCTCATTATGACTACCACTCGCCTCACCCTCTGCAAAAGACTCTAAAGTCAAGGTGTTCGTGTTCCGAACAGGTGGGCTGGGATTACAGAAAACTTTTCTAACATTTATTTTTTTTCTTTCCTAAGGCACATAACAGCAGCTACAGCACTGCGTGGAACAGCAACAATGTACTTGAAGTCGCTACTGTGTTTCACACAATGGAAAGAACCTAATCTCCCGGCACCCCCTCTGCCCCTAGCTCCTTGGCCCTGATTATGAAAATCTGGGCCAACACCGGCTAATAAAATGATCGATCACCATCCAGCCACATTCACAGCCGTCTCATATTAATGAGACGTCTCTCTGGATGCACTTCTACGAAGGGGCCGCACGAGTGGTTTGATACGCTCCCACAATAAGTCACCACTAATCATTAATGGAGGGCTCTGGGGGGAAATGAGTTGTACCTCACCTGCAGCCACATGCCTAGGAGACTGAACTGTTGCTTTCCTAAGAAGGTGAAAATTTCACAAAATATGTGTTCACACCGAGGTAAACACATCCTTATGGTGGAGTGAGAGATGTTTGGAAGGTTCCTGAAACATGTACTTTAGGACAAGGTAGGGAGACTTGTAGGCTTGGGCCGGTGGTGGGGAACCACAGAATTCTCCTTTAGGAGACTCAGAGCTGAATATCTCCCTTTCTCAGCTTCTCATACCAGTTTCCTAGCTGGCTTTAAACAACTGCAGCCGAATACTGAGCAATTTCCCCACAACATCCAGTCATAGAGAGGCAAGAATGAAACCAGAAAGCAGTGTCCATGTTCCCTGAGGCTATTTAACACAGGATCTGCCATCTTCAACAGCCCTCTGTCAAACTGAAACCAAACTTCTCAAGGCATTTTAACCTTCTTAGAGGAGCCATGTTTGCTCCTCATGCAGAGTCTTTGCATTGTTGGGAATCTATGCTCCAGTCTCCCTCCTCCAATTCCAGGCCCTGCCCCTCGGAAAGCCTCCCAAGGGTCAGCTCCTTCTCAGGAGCTGCTCAAGACCACACCTTCAGGGTATTTAAGACCTGGTCGCTTGACCTGACACATGATTTCTTTCCTGCCTTTCTGGAGTGACCCAGGAGTTGCTTTGTTCTGTTTACTAAATCTAGTCTTATTAAATTGGTTTGATTGGGCTTATTGCATGAGTGGAGGAACCCAATAACCAAGAATCTAATACTTATCATATATATATATACATATATATGTATATATATATATATATTTGATCTTTCCTATTCCTAGCTTCCTGAGAAGAATAAAGTGCGGTTAACTCCGTACCTTTGTCAAAGAATACGACCTGCCATTTCTTCCTGTGATCCCTAAAGAATATGGCATGAGGTTTATAGATGATTTTAACTATACAGGAAGAATGTACATAGATTATATGAAAATTCTATCCATGCAAGCTATAGAAGAGACCTAGTCATCTATAGATTTTGATAGCTATAGGTGTCATGGTACCAATACCTCTGAGAGAATAAGACACGACTGTATTACCTATCAGCCTTGTACTTGCAACCTAGCCTCACTTACAGGCTGAATTTCATAGTTTTTATATTCTCTTAAATAACTTTCTCTAGGACGTTGTCCTCATTGTTCATATTCAGCTATCTGCACCTTTCATCCAAAAAATGGTCCGTAGACTTCTGGGATACTCCCCACACTCACACTGGCTATCTTAATGCTGCTTGTCTACCACACTACAAGCTCTAGCCGGCCAGAAATGTTTGCATTGTTTTCACTAATCAACAGTTAGTTCAGTTTTTTACATGCTTTAAAATATTTTATTAAATTTATACTTATTTGATTTTGGCAGGCAATGAATGTTTGTTGCTATATTTACTATTTAAGCCCTAGTTCAATGTTTTTCAGAAATGTTTTTCAATATTTTATTAAATTTATACTTATTTGATTTTTATCGCTTATGAATATTTTGATATTTATAAAATGCGCCAGGTTCAAGGCATTGAGTGAGTGCGTGGAGAAAACATCTAGTGAAGCTACATCATGATTTTAACCCGTTAATGTCATACCCAGTTTTCTCTACTGCTGAAACAAATAGCCCAGGTTTGTCCCAATCCTGCTTCTGAACGTGAGCAAGTCATTTCTGGTTTTGGCAAGCCTTTCTTCCTCCTGGGTATGACTCAGCTTGGTGGCACATAGGCCTACCCTGTATTTTGAACTGAAAGATCATGGAGAGGCTTCTAATCAAAGTATTTCTGACCATCTCCTGTCCTTCTGTTACCAGCTGACTTTTTGCCCAGGGTCAAATCATAGAAGCCAGACTAGCCAGACTGTACCTATTTTGACTGGGAGGAAGTGAATCAGTGTCTCCCAGGGATGATCCNATATATATATATACACACACACATATATATATACTCACATACATGTATACACTCATATAACAAATCTAACCAAAGAAAAGGAGGAGGGTATCAATTTGAGAGTTTGGGGTACGAGAGGAGTTCAGGGAGGATATCTGGTAGGAGCAGGGGGCAGGAAATGAAGGGTATATGATGAAATTTTATTTCAATTAAAAACATAAAAAATTAATAATTTTGGAAAATAGTAAAAAATTGAGATTGAGTTTTATAATTTAAATTCTCCAGCAATAAGAAGATTTTTAACCAATTCAATGTTAAGCATAGATTGTCCACTTAAACGAAAGAAAAGCTGAGTAAATGTAAAAAAAATAATAGGTGAAAACAGAATGGAATGAATACATCCATACATGAATAACTGAAAATAAAATACCATAATCCTCCCACCTCTGTGCTCAGGTAGTCTTTTCCAATGTTTCTTAGCCTCATCTCAGAGGCTGATATCTTTTTGACATATGGCATGGTGAGTGTACACCTCGAGACAGCGTCCCTGCTGCCCCATTAAATTATATAATCACATTCTGGGTTTGCTCACAACGAATTTACAAACTCCACCTTTACCTAGAAGCTGGTGTTCATAAGAAATGGGATGCACAGAATAAGCTTTGTAATCAATGGAAGAGGTGAAATGTCACCAGTTGATATCATTGTTCCAGTTATTTAGGCCGCTTTACCTTCACAGTGACAGCGTGGAGTGGAAACATAGGTACACTGTTCACAGTCACCCTTCAAATGTATCAAGAATGCCACCAGACTTCTCTGTGTACTTTCAGGGACCACATGCAGCGGCTGTGCTCCTGCCTAGCAAACTTACTTTCTGGTTGTCAATAACACTGCTACAGGAAAGAGAACCCTCTGTAGAGATTGATTTCAAAGCCAGTATTCCTATCTCTCCCACTCTTGGCAAAGAGCCCAAGACCATATCACATGCTTGAGTTACAGGAAATCAAACCCACACCTGGCATGCTGCCGAGAAAGGAGTAACCTCTCAGGTTCAGCACCATCAACAATGACCAGAATCCTTCAGAAGTGCTCCAGACTAAATGCCAGTGACTTCCTGCATCCCATGGAGGCAGTCTCTCCATCCCTGGCATTGTCGGGTAAGACTCTAGAGAGCAGGCGCTGCATGCAATACCTTTGGCAAGGAGTACTTGGGCAGCTTTATCTGGGCAAAGGCTTCTCTTCGATAGGACACGTAGTAGCTGGCTCTTCCACCTGTTGTTACCTGGATCGTGGGAAAAACAAAAATAAATCAGATGGTGCCACAAGTCGGAAAATACTGTCCTATGCATAAGCAACCACAATATGCTCAAAATTACCTTTACAACTATGTCTAGTGCTAGCTTTGAGTCTCTGATACCTTGAATATTTTTACATCATAGTGTTGAGACAATAAATGCACAATTATAATAGTCATTCACATCTTCCTAAATCTCTAAGTAAGAACATAGGTTGCTGTAGTACTTGGCCACTGTGCTTTGCAGATAAAACACACCTAATGCATATTTTCAACTGAAAACTGAAACTCCAAGCATTCTTACATTCATGATCTATTTGTCCAGTATTTGTTATTTTCATTAATTTATTAATACATTACAACCACAGCACCAGGATCACAAGCATTTTTCAGAATCTAAATGATTAGCACGGCTCAGAGCACCATTATTGTAAAATTTAATTTTACTTCTTCCTTGGTCACACATTTCCATTTATATTCATGAATCCATGCCTTGGACAGATGCTTATTGATCCTTCCCATGAGCAAGCTGATTAAAGGCATTAAAGGTGGGAGGAAAAGTCCAGGCATGGAATTCATAAACCTCTGCTAGTTCAGAGGTAGGAGGACAGGAATGAGCTCTGCCACCTCACTTGGCAAAGGATAGATACTTCATTAGATGACACAGTACCACTCCAAGAAATTGTCACCAGGCCCATTTTTGTGGAAAAGTCCTGTCAATAGGCCCAGATCTGTGGAGGGCTGCTCTTGGTCCAATTATCCTAACTCCAGGGAAATTAATATTCACAGAGGAAGACAACATGGCCTGTTCAGAGAAAATAGCAGGACAATACTGACCAGACTGCTGCAGAGGCAATTACGGCTGGTACATGCTCCTTTTTCACCAGAGCCCAAGTCCATGCTGGAGACAAGCCAGTCCCTTCACTCCTGCACAAAGCTGGCAGCTATCCCCAGCAACTGCTGGGAGCAGGGGGGTGGAACATCTCTACTGAAAGCCCCCATCATCCCTCACTCTAAGACACGACCTCTCCCATGGCTCCCTTCCTCTTCTTCACAGATAAAAGACCCCAAAGTGGGTTCCCCAAGCCGCCAGGTAGAGTGGATGTTAGAGTCAGCATAAGGCAGAAGCTGAGAAAAATCCTGATTCAAGGTTCAGGCTGTAAATGATGATGATAGATCTGTCTTCTCTTTCATGTACAGGGCTATCCTAAGACTCTACTTTCTAATGAGATTTGTTTTTCTTTTTTAATTCTAGAACTTTTATTTTGCTAAAATACTTGGTATGAATCTACATTGCTTTGTATTGGCTTAGAAGTGGGAGTTGACATAATGAGATTGATGGTCTGTGGGAAACCCCTTCTTTTTAAAATAATCGTTCAGTTCATAGAATCAGATTAAGTTGTAACTCTTGGGCCTGGACCCATAGACACCCTTAGACCTTGCAAGACCCTATGCATCTGTTTCTTTGATTTGGTTCTATTTTAATTATAAAATCAATACATATAAGCATACCTGCTAGTCAAAAAAAAACATAGATCAATACTTTTGAGTTTTAGCATGCTTCAGAATCACCTGGATAGCTTATTAAAATTTAGACTGCTGGGCCCCATGTCTGATCCAATCGAGTTTGGCTGAAGTCAACAAATTGTCTTTTCTAATACGTTTCTTAGAGCTATTGCCATCTGGGAGGCACACTTTGAACATGAGCGAACTAGATCTTTAACAGAAATTTACATACACCTCTATATGCCTCAACTGAACTTCTTGACTGCTATTATTCATAGTGGTGATAATTTTTAATTGATATGAAATTCCTATAATTAAACCTCTTTAAATTACACAGTTTAATACCACTTAATTCATTCACAGCATTATCCAGTTTTCACCTCTATTTTGTCCTAAAGTATTTTGTCACCATCCAAAGGAGATTGCATATATAGGGTAACATTTAATCACTTTAAATACATGCTGTGCTTAAAATATAGTTCTCTATAGAACCTAACCGAATCTGTCCTTTAGCATAGATTGCCTCACACACAATCTCACACACAACCTGGAATATTCATGCTTCAATAATAAGTACAGATTATGGTATATATGGACTGTGGAATGCTTCAACATATTAGAGGGCACAAGAAGACCATTCCCCAAGTACTTACACTACCATAGGATCATAGAATCGCACACAGATATTAAGATGCCTCCCTCCACTTTACCTGACTGTGTACCTCTTGGCTCAGACCTAAGTTCCGCACTCAAGAGTTCATGGAAAAGTCTTAGATGCCACCAGTTTACTGTGGCCCTGTCTATCAGCTTCTGAACTTTACCTCTTACTTTTCTGTGGGGCATTTGGCATTAACTCTTGAGGCATACATATTCCTCAAAGTGTTCCTTCATGTCTTACAGCATGGTTGTGGTCTTCTTCCTTCCTCAACAACACAAGCACTACAGGTTTAATGTTTGTATCCCTTCTAAATTGTATGCTGAAGTTTAATGTCCAATGCAATAACCATAAGAGTTAGGGTCTTTTAGAAGGCAATGTGGTGTGGGACAAGGGTCTGTATTCTGTCAATTATATTTTAAATAAACGCTGATTGGCCAGTAGCCAGGCTGGAAGTATAGGTAGGACAACCAGACAGGAAGTAGAGGTGGGTCAAAGAGAACAGGAGAATTCTGGGAAAAGGATTCTGCTTTCTTCAGTCCTGACCCAACCACAGAAGAAGCAAGATGTGACTACCTCATTGAATAAGGAAGGTCCTGAGCCACATGGCTAGCATAGACAAGAATAATGGGCTAATATAAGAGCAAATAATATGGCTGAAAAATGGGCCAATCACTTTATAAGTAATGTAGACCTCTGTGTGATTTCTTTGGGACTTAACGATTGCAGGAACTGGGAAGAACAGAAACCTTAGACAACAGCAATGAAATTCTAAACATTTGACCCAATGAAGTGGACATCATAACATTAAAAAAGATTACAGGCAACTACCTTTAGCCTCTCTCACCCATCTGTCCCTTCTGCCATGCAAGAGCACAGTAGATAAGACACAAAATCACAGGCAGAAAAAAAGTCCTTATAGACAACAAACCTACCCCTGCCTTGCTCTTAGTTTGTCAGCTCTTGCGAACAATGAGTTTTACGAATTTTTAAAAATGCTGGCAGGTCCTGAGCAGCTGGCGGCAGGTGCTGGTGCCCAGTCCCGAGCAACAGGGGCCAGACAGCGAGTCCCAAGAGCCGCCAGCCCCAGGCAGAGCCAT
>LOEQ01003754.1:239952-264825 GCA_001685075.1 Bramus lutescens
AGCTAGCCGTGCGGGAGCTGGGCTGGACAAAAAGCAGGGCCCGCTCCCCTCATTTACTACACTCTGCCCCTTCCCACATTGAATCTGGAATGAAGGACAGACATGTTAAAGCTTGCTATCAAAACACCTCCTTCCTTCCAATTGTCAAAAAGGCATTGTCCCTTGTACCATGGACTCAAAATGCTTTTGTAAAACATGGAACAAAACGTGTGGTAGAAATTCCATTTAAAAGGTCTGGCATGTACAGTCTTAACTTTTTTTTTTTTTTTGGAAAGCTTTCTAGTTAGCTTGATCAACCATGCTCATGTAATCTACTTTCTTTTTATATAATCGGTATTATGAAGTTAATAATTTGAGTAAAACCTCCCCAAAGTAGACAGTAGCCCCTGTTGCTTCACCAGTCTTCCTGAACTACAGGAAGGGAAGGTGAACGGATGAGACAGAATGTAGCAAGAAGACATTGGCATCTTTTGCCTTATTTCCAGCTCAGCCACCAACCTCTTGTAATTTGGGGGTTACTTTACTATAAGAAAGAAACTAACAATATTTACCCATTCCAGATTCCTGTGACTAAATGATTTTTATTCATGTAAAGGACCCTGGAAAGAAAGATTAAGTTGTATCAATCGCAATTGGGAGAAAGAACGGGAAAATCCCTCACTGATAAATCCAGGGGAAGATGTAGATATGTCCATGTTGACACTGCGAGGTGCTGCCTCTGTCAGGTTCTTCACAGAGACCAAACGCCCAAGGGCAACACGAGTATGAGGAAGAGAAACAGGAAAGAGATAAAGCAGCACCTTCTGGTCAGACACAAGCATCTGCATGGGATGAACTGCAGCTGTGCACGGCTGCTGGGGAAATAATTAATTCTACTGATATTTTCAAAGTAGTTTATACATCTTGAAAAGACCAGGAAAACAGGGCCTTAATTTTCTAGAGATGAGGTTCATGAGGACCTGGGATTTCCAGGAGGTTTGGAGCTGTGTGTGAACTGGAAGGTATAACGATGGCCCTTTGGCAGTGTCGCACTTGCATGCCTCGTGAGTGAATTTCAGGACAGCAGGGCATGGACTGAAACCATCTGCCAAGTGGTTTCTTAGACGGCACTTCTGTAAGGGGCCATGTATCTTAAAGAAATGCCAGCTGCTACTTCTGAGACTTTCCCCCTTGCGGTCTCGATATTAGCTTTCTCTCATGCCCATCAACAAGACCATCATTGCTTCACTGGCATTACACACACTGTCTGCTCCAAGAACAATTTACCTTGTGGAGGAGGCACCATGAAGTTCTTGCTTATTAATGAGTTGAATAACCTACAGAAATTGGGCATTCCCAAAGTTGCAGAGTTCAGATTTAAATGAAGGTTTTTAAATCCTGACAAGGTCAATGATACTACATAGTCTGCAATTAGGCCAAATTGTCTACTCCGAACCCTCGCCAAAGAATGGATAGTTTAGGACAAATCATTTGGATCCACGCCTAGAATCAACCAATTTCAGGGAGGCCTGTCCCATTCCTCATCATTTTTCTTCTGAATTTCAGGCTCTCTTTTGATAGTCTTCTTGTAGCACTCACTGGTTGTTGCCATGAACAGCAGGAAGTTGGCCCATTTGCTGAACCACATTGATCCTGAGGATAGATAATGTGTCTCTAGCCAAACTGCACCCATGCCACAACATCTGGAATCTTTACAGTGCTCCATGCTTCTAGTTTTTCTTTTTGGTATTTTTCCATTACTCTTTGATAATCTCCTACACTGTATTATGATTATAATCTTTCTTCCTCATTGATTCTCCCAAGATCCTCTCTCACATCCCTCCAGAGAGAGAGAGAGAGAGAGAGAGAGAGAGAGAGAGAGATTCTCTCTCACACACACCATCACCACTGCCACTGAGTCTAATTTTATTACACTGATTCTCATTCGATCTGAATACAGCCCAGGAGGTTTAATGATATCATTTTATAAGTAAAGGGCCCAAAGTCCAAACAGGCTACTTTGGGACACTTTGTTGCTTAAAGTGGGACTCAAATAAAACCCCCAGGCCTTTTCCACTTTTCTACACTTCTAAAAATCTGTGTTTCCTTAATTGGAATTAAAAAGAAAAAATACAGAGGAGAGATAATTGTATGGATCGGTATATAACTGGACAGCAACTTTACATCAAATATTCCTTTGCATGTGTGATAGCACTTCAACATGAAAGCTCAGGAGCTGTAAGAACATTCGCCTTCATGTGGGAAACATGGCAGCAGATGACACGGTGTTCTTAACCACCCAGTGATGAATACACATATTAATGAAGGCTGTGGCAACACTGACTCTGCCATTGTGCTGGAGGGCCACATGATGGACACTGGCCCTGGCTTCACTACATGTTACATGCAACATTTACCAACAGGACAGTGCACATTCGGCACATCTGTGCTCAGACTGGACCAAGTACTGCCACGAGGCAGTAATATCACAGAATCTATCAACCCTTTGGGAAGCCAGAATAATGCATAAAGTGTACCAATAGCAATGCAAGAGCATTGGCAATGCTGTGCCTGCTACCCCTGGGCAGCACGAAAGCTAGTTCTTGTAATATTCCCACCACAGAGCATCGACGGTAGAGTGAACTTCGTCTGATGTCACTTTCTACAATTAGAATGGATTAGTGTTGAATACAGTGGGCACCACGCTCTACCAACTGTGTTTGCAGATGGAACAAGAAAACATAAGGCAGCAAAATCACATAGCTAGCAGAGGGCTAACCTGAATTTAAATACATATTTGCTTGACTCTAAGATGTTGTGGGTATAGCCACCATTCTCAACCATCCTCCACAGTGTGACACACAGAAATGTGTGCTCTCTCTCTTCACACACACACACACACACACACACACACACTACATACAGTATCATATGCAATATATAAACTGGTGTGATTTACAATCTTACAGGCTTAGAAGAGTTGATCCCTAATAATAAAGGACATTTTGCTTGCTCAATGAGATGATGAAATAAGGCACAGAGATGAGAGAGGCCAGGCAAGCAGAACTGTTCTAAGTGACAAATGGAGAGAAGGGTGAAAGGAAAAGTTGGGGAGAAGGTATGAGAGAGCTTGAAGAGAGAAAAGGAGGAGAAGGAGGTGATTACCAGAAAGTCTGGAGAAGTTCGGGAAGGGAGATTCAGGAAGGTGGTGAATTACTCGTTGATTCGAAATGATATAAATAGCACCTATCTGCAGATTATATTTGGTATGCTGTGTGTATGCATGCTACTGTGTTGGAAAACTTCATTGTAGCTCATGATTTCAGAGGATTTGGTTCTTTATCACTTGGTTCTGTACTTCTTGGCCTATACGTGGGGAAGAATATGATGATGTCATAAAAAATATGACAGAGATTCTTTACCTTGTGGTAGTGAAATTGAGAGGGGAGGAAGAGATGAAGAAGGGAAGAAGGAAGGAAAGGAAAGGAAGGAAGAAGAGGAAAGCATGTCCAAGACAGGCAGGGATGCACCTCTTATGACTTCCTTTCTTCAGCTAGGTCTCCTAAAGTTTTCAGCCAGGGTATAATCATCCTTTATTTCTAATCCATAACTGTATTAGTTAGAGTTTCTATTTCTATGATGAAACACCATGACTAAAAGGCATGTTGGGAGGAAAGGGTTTATTTGGTTTACACTTCCATGTCACTGTTCATCACCAAAGGAAGTCAGGATAGGAATTCAAACAGGATAGGAAGCTGGAGGCAGAAGCTGATGCAGAGATAATGGAGGAGTAATGTTTGCTGGCTTGGTCCTCATAGCTTGATCAGTCTGCTTTCTTATAGAACCCAGGACCATCAGCCCAGGGATGGCCCCACCCCTACCCCATCAATCACTAATTGAGAATATGCCTTACAGAACTGTCTACAACCTAAACTTTTAGAGGCATTTACTTGTTTGTGATTCCTTCCTACCAGATGACTTTAGCTGTGTCAAGTTGACATAAAACTATCAAGTACAGCATTTTAAGAAAATGCATATAATATTCAACGATTTTTAATAAACATGCTGTTTTTTTTTACCTTTTGCAGAGATAGATCCTTTTATAAATGAAGTCCTTTTTAAAGAAACTATCCAAGAGTTACAGTTGGGAAGCAAAGAATTCCTTATTTGTGCCCTGTTGACAATCTAACTTGTCTAGATACTTGTAAAATTAACAACAGAAGAACAGGCTCAGGCCAATGCAAAGCAAGAACTCAAGGTTGTTTTTTCTGCACTGTTTAGCATACTGCTTTCTGGTCTCTGACCTCCTCAGTGTGGAGGTCTTCAATGCAGTATCTTCAGGTCTACACTGCCAGTGTCCAATTGGCTCACTCAACAACTCCAGGGAATATTTTTTAAAAACTTTTTTCTTTTGTTTTTGAGATAATATAATTCCCTCACATTCTTTCCCTGTTAACTCCTCAAACCCATTCATGCACTTCTCCTTGTTCTCTTTCAAAGTCATGCATTTTTCATTAATAGTTGCTACAAGCACACATGTATATGTACATGCATACATATTCTTTAATATAAATTGCTCGTTCTTTTTTAATTTTAATTTTTTATTACATTACACATTTTTCCACTCCCCTCCCTTCTTCCCTCTCCCCTTATACCCTCTTCAGTCACCCCCATGTTCCCAATTTTGTCTATTTCTCCTTCCTGTTTAGAAGCATGTATATCTCTCTTAGTGTCCTCTTTGTCGTCTAGTTTCTCTGGGGTTGTGGGTTGTAGACTGGTTTTCCCTTTGTTTTATGTCTAAAAGCCACTTATGAGTGAGCACATGTGATATTTGTCTTTCTGGGTCTGGGTTACCTCACTCAATATGTGTTTTCTAGATCCCTCTATTTGCCTGCAAATTTTGAGATGCCATTATTTGTTACCACTGAGTAGTACTCCGCTGTGTAAATTTACCACATTTTCTTTATCCATTCTTCAGTTGAGGGGCATCTAGGTTGTTTCCAGACTGGAATAATGCGAATAATGCTGCTATTAACATAGTTGAGAACATGTCTTTGTGGTATTATTGAGCTTCCTTTGATAATATACCCCAAAGTGATATTGCTGGGTCATTCTAATGCTAAAATGTTTTAAAATACTTATCTATGGTGAACACATGCATGACTATTCATATCCTTCCATAGTTTCTGATTCAATTTGCATTAGCCAAAATCATCTACAGGTTGTGTTGGTTTGTCATTTAGAAGGCAGGACCATGCAATTGCTGAGGAAGAAATCTCTGGGGCCAAAAGGCCTGAATTGATACTCTGTGCTGTTGCTTACAAGTAGTTTATTTGATCCTGGGAAACAGTGTACCCTCTCTGCATCTCTTCTACAATAAAACAGGAATTACCCCACAGGATGTTATAATAATTACATTCATTCACAAAAAGCCTAGCTCATATTCTCCATTTACTCGGGATTATCTAAAAGCTCAGAATATTCTGTGGTGAAGAAAATTAGCCAGAATCTAAAACAAAAAGAAGACTGAGGAAACAAAACTGAATTCTGAGAATTGTAGAGTTTCTAATGGAGGAATATCATCTACTGTTCACTTCACCAGCATCGGTCTCTAACAGCTCAAGGAAAGAAGGGACATCCCTTGTACCTTTTTCTTCTCACACAGGGAGCTCCTAAGAACCTATTTCATGGTATCATGAAATAATAAACACACTCTCAGAGTTCTCGCTTCTTTTTGTTTGTGTGTTTTTGGTTTTGTTTTTGTTTTTACCCTGTCTTACATCTGGAAGCAAAAGCCAGCCGAGCTGCCAGGAAACCTACAAGTTTATCCCAGAGAAATGGACTGAAGGCCTTGGGAGGGCAGGCTCTGCTCTAAATGCTAATTACTTTTTATTGATATCCCACACCATGTCATTCCAAAGTGTGTGTGTCTTCTAAAAGCATTCTTCACAGACAAGAGTACAAGCATTGACTGACCATGAGAGGAAGAAGGCTTGTAAAGACACATGGATGTGACTAAGTTTACGTCCCTGAGAAACATGCCCTCGGCTGGAAGAAAGTAAGAAACGGGAGAGACAGATTAAGAGGCTCAGACAATTTTGAAATCTGAAAAGCACAGCGGAAAAATCAAGCCAAAACTTTCTGTTGATGCTGCTGCTGTTACTGTTTTGAACAAAGGCTTATGTTGCAGCTTCAGACCCAGTACCATGGGGTGGAATAAAGTTGAAACATTCCAGAGTGGGAAGAGGAAGGAAGCTAAAGGAGAAAGGTGGGGAGGTGGGGCTGACAGATGAGCTTATCCTCAAAGCCTCCCTCATCCTCCTCCCCGTGGACTGGACTAGGCTCTGGGATGGGTGGTGTGTCATGGAGCTCTGCCCTCCCCAGAGCACTCCTGAGCTCTGACTCCTGCATCCAGCAGGCCTCTGTCTGCAAGCACTCCTCCCCAGAATGGCGGAACTAATCAGACTCATCCTTTAAACATCTTCATCCTATTGCTTCGTAATCAGCTTCTAATGCTCTGTTCGATAGATGTGGGGCCAGCTAGACCCAGTGCTTGAACAGCTGCTTGGGGCGTGGAACTATTCTCTGCGCCATTGATCACAAAGACAAAAATCAATCCTGGCTAAGAAGAAAGAAGTTAAAAATAAATTGCAGGAATTGATTTCTGTTCAGACCTTGTGATTCCCAGTTTAGGAAGTGGGGAAGAAAGAGTGTACATGTGTGGATCCCCGTCATGAAATCACTTTCTACATCCCAGGCTCAAGAGCAAACTGGGGATATTTTATACATATACATAATTCTCTTTTAATGCATGTTCTGTATTATTTATTTTTGCTTCTTAATAACTACCAGAGGTGAGAATTCATTTAAATCATGAACTCCCATCAGAAGAGAAATAAAAGAGGGCCAGAGAGATGGCTCACTTAGTAAAGGGCTTGGCTCTGCCGAGCGTGAGGACCAAGAAAGGACTACAGATAAGGAAAATCTCCAGCATCCACATGAATGCATAGCAGTGCACACCTGAAGCCTCAATACCAATAAGACAGAGACTACAGCTTCCTGCAGCTCATTCTTCCACTGGTCCAGCTCCACCAGTGAGTCCTGGGCTCAGCGAGAGACTTTGTCTCCATAAATAGGATTGAAACTGATGGACAAAGATGCTTGACATAAAAATTATCTATCCTCCTCGTACATCAGCGTGTGTGTGTGTGTGTGTGTGTGTGTGTGTACAAATGTTGCATGAGAGAGAGAGTGCGAGAAAGAGGGGGGNAGGGAGGGAGGGAGAGAGGGAGGGAGGGAAAGCATGAAAAGTTATGCATACCTGTAATCCCACTACTGAGGAAACTAAGGCTAGAGTACTCTGTAGTGGAGGCCAGCTTGAGCTATGTAGCGAAAAACAAACAAACAAACAAACAAACAAACAAACAAACAAACAAATAATCTCCAAGCAGCAACCAAGAGAAGAAAATTGAGTTTTGGCTAGCTCACTACAACATCTCCCAGGTGTGGCTGCTGTGCTCGGTGGATGGTAGCAACTTCGGAAATATCTGTTGAGCATCTTAATAATAAAAATGAATAAATTCCTATTTCCGTCTCTCATCATTATGCAGATTTGTTTATAGATTTATTTGCATTTGCAATTATTGGTCTTATTCATTGTTTTGCTTGTGTGCTATCCCTCTCCCCCACATTATCCATCTTTCCTTGTATTACAAACACACCTATGGCAGGTACTACATTTTCCTTATTTGCATATTTATTCCTATATGTGTGATCTCCAGGGTTCATAACCTTATTTACTTCTAGACTTTTTTATTTCATATTTTCTCTATTTATTTCTCTCTTGTGTTCCCAAGAAGCTGTGTTGTAGAATGGAGACAGAAGGAAAAATCAGCAATTCTGTGGGAGATTTTCTACAATGCAAATACCCTTTTTCCCACACAATTCTGATATTGAAACAATGAGATATGGAAATCTGAGTAGTTTTGTCTTCCTATGTAACCAAAAGGGACAACCTATATAGTGAACAGATCATTGGAATTTTAGGGTGAAAAATTCTCAGAAGGTCCCTCCTGGACCATTGCTTTCCAAATTGGGCTCTTGGAAATATTAAGATCCATGCAAGTGCCATGAGAGTGTCTCTAAGGGGACAAAGAATATCCTGGGGGTGTGGTGAAGCTGGATAGACCCTTGGCCTTTTAAAGTAGTTAAAATCCACACGAATCTGCTTTCTATGCTGAGATTCCTCTGATGCTTTTGTCTCAAAAGTAGTTTGTGCTCAGCAAGAGCACCATGAAGTTTCTCAGCTCTTCCCAATGCAACCCCTTGTCCTGTAAAACAGTACCTGAGCTGCAAAGTGAGTGCTTGGTATCCTAAGATCACACACTTTAACGATGAAGATGAGCTCATGCCAGGGAATGCTGCCCTTCACTTGCCTGTCTAGCCAAGGCATGACAATTCCTGTTATGAAAGGTTCTTTTCCTTAGACATTGCTTAAGTATTTAAGTGGGATATCTTATGTAATTCCCCTGCCTCGAGAACCAGATGGAGCTCTGCTTTGTCTGGTAAGCCTTGCCTCACTGTGTGAAACCCTATGGGTTCCCCTTGCTGCAGTATGTTCCAGAAATAGTACTTTCTTACATGTTTTGAGGATTTCTCATGGAGCGTGCTGTTCTATTATTACTCAGACCTAGCAGGAAGTGGGTGAATTGCTTCCTTCGCTGTTTTCCATCAAACAAAGAGAAGCAGGTTAAGCTTTCAATAATGACTATAAAATGGATGTAAGAATGAAATAGTGAAGGGATCTGTGAATTAGTATTGTTTCTTTGATTGAACCTATCCCAGCTCTAGGTAGATGAGATCAAATCAAGCTGACTGACTTATCAATGTTCCTGTCATAGGGAAACTTCAGAAGCCTTTATTCTTTGACCGTAAGGCAATTCACAGACACCATCCTAAACGTCGCTTGCAGAAAACCAAAACGTTTGCTTACTCCATCAGGTAGGTTTGGAGTTAAAAGCAAGGTGATTAAAAAATTTTAAAGCTGAAACTCTAAAATTAATAGACCGTGTGTGTGTGTGTGTGTCTCTCTCTCTCTCTCTGTGTGTGTGTGTGTGTGTATGTCTGTCTGTCTGTCTCTCTCTCTCTCTGTGAGTGTGTATGTGTGTCTGTCTGTCTGTGTGTGTGTGTCTGTCTCTCTCTCTCTCTGTGTGAGTGTGTATGTGTGTCTGTCTGTCTCTGTGTGTCTGTCTGTCTGTCTCTCTCTCTCTGTGAGTATGTATGTGTGTCTGTCTGTCTCTGTGTATCTGTCTGTCTGTCTGTCTCTCTCTCAGTGAGTATGTATGTGTGTCTGTCTGTCTCTCTGTGTGTCTGTCTGTCTGTCTCTGTGTGTGACACATATCCTAGTTAGAAAGGTAATGGAAAAGGAACAGACTCAAAAGTCTACCTCTCAGTCAACAACCCAGCTCTCTTCATTATCACTGTGGTTGTTTTTACAACAGCACAGTTATCTTTACTAGGAAAAGCTGGGAGCTGGCACTAGAAGAGTAGGTGTCCAGGACTTGCAAGGGAATTGGAATGGGGACACTTACCCGAGTCACAACTGCACAGCTCCTCTGCGTCACAAGAGATCCAAAAAAGCTACCTTCCCAACCCCAAAATGTACCAAAAAAATTATCAAGTGAGCGACAAGAGAAAGAGCAGAAGATGGATGAGAAGGATGATCTGCCACTGCCATTGGGTCCTCATGTTGCATCCCTGGCATGCGTATGTGCCAATGCCACTGGGTCCTCATGTTGCATTCCTGGCATGCATATTTGCCAATGCCACTGGGTCCTCATGTTGCATCCCTGGCATGCGTGTGTGCCACTGCCATTGGGTCCTCATGTTGCATCCCTGGCATGCGTGTGTGCCACTGCCTTTGAGTCCTCATGTTGCATCCCTGGCACGCATGTGTGCTACTGCCACTGGATTCTCATGTCGCATCCCAGGCATGCGTGTGTGAGTAAATCCTAGACATGTAAATGAGGGTCATCTCTCAGAGATACGGAAATGACTGCATTGTACTGGATGGCATTAAGCCTCTCTTTGGAGGATGATGCACAGTTTTGGATACAAAACAAGACTTTCTGTCTTTAACACAGAGTCCACTTGTCAGGGAATAGACGAAATTTGCTGCCCCGGTATCTAGAGAAATTGAATAACGCCCACCTATTGTGCTGGTAAAGTCACCCAGAAAAGCTCCTGAAAAGATCAATCCAGTGCTAGTGTGAAGAAAAACCAAACATGAACTAGGCTGCTGTCTTCTTTGGTCACGTTTTAGGAGCTCAAGCATCTGTGAGGTCATATGCTTAGCTTGCTATTTCCTTAGCTAGCTACAAGACAAAGTAAGATTCTCTACACTGCTGAAGCTTGGCTACCCCCACTGAAAATGGAAAGACAGTAGAATATCTATCACATAAAAGCTTGAGAACATTGAAAAACTAAAATAAGCTGCACATATCAGAGACAAATTTGGCATTAAGTAATTGTGAGGTCCTTTTCCTACTATGACAGCTTTTTCAGTTTGATGATGGTTGGAAAAGATTCATGTGATCAGGGAGAAAGAACACTCTGAAAAGTCATTGCTTCCAAAATTGAAAACAGCAAGTATCCCAGCTATGTGAGAAATTGTAAACTGTGAGCTGATGATGGAAAAACTCCTGTGCTGTCTTAGACCTCACGCCTATCTTCTGGCCAGGATTCAGAGGCTGTCTCTAATGATAAGAGGCTATATAATTAGCTAGCATGAGTGACCATCTTTCTTGCAAAATGCATTATCCAAGCATTATATAGCTAATCCTGCCTTCTCTTGGGTATGGAGAAGATACTGTCAGTTTTCCTAACTAATCACAATAATGCAGTCTTCTATATAGTTATTCACAATTAGTCAAGGGTCCAATCAATGGGTGGGAATTCATGCCTGGCACTGGAAACCTAGTCAACCACCTGTGACTACAGTGATCTCAAACCCAATTGGAAAACTTACTCCCACCATTTTCTTAAATCGTTTGTTTCTAATTGGATTTTAAAACCCTTCAGAAGAATGTGGCTCATCCTCACCGAAGAAGCTTCTGCTTTTCCACAGACAAAAGCTACTAAAACAATGCCCACCTGGTCAAAATGAAGAAAGTAAATGTGTGTGGGGAGCCGCTCTCCAACTGGTACATCTATCTACAATGCAACCCTGAATGCACCCAAGGCTCAGAACATTGTGGAAGAGTGAACAGAAAGATGGCGACAAAAGACAGAGGATCAGGCCAACAGCTGTGTGATAGTATCTTCTAGACCCGATAGAGGCACCACACCACAAGATATGCATAATGACTGTTCTGTTGGAGCCTCCAGAATGCCCCTGCATGGTTTGAAAAAACCCATTCCTATCCCTCCCTCTTTCCAAACCCCACCTACTCAGAAAGTCTCCAAAGGAAAGATGCCAAAAAGCCCAGGTCTGCATTCTTGAGAGCTGTGACAGCTTCCTCCCCTGAAGGTCTCACCCAGATCCCTGCTCTTGAGCTCAGCTTTTGACCATACTTGGGCAAAGCCCCAGCTGGTGGTGGATGTGCCAACAAGCATCTGTTACAACCTATAAAGTCTCCCTGCTTTAGTTGGGGAGGGGAGCAGTTCTCTAACCTGGATCTCTGGGACTGGAAAGCTCGCCCGGGAATTGCTTTGCTCAAATAAAGCTGTTGTTATTATACTTTTTTCAATTCAGCTTGATCTGGCTTACTGTGTCAGCAGAAAAACCTATTATCAGGGGGCAGAAAACATATTAATGACCATTCCAGCTGACATGCCAATGTGAGAGGGGGACATTTCACAAGGCCCCATCTGTAGATGGAGAGCTACAGGCAATCAATGGCTGCTGAGAGAAAAAAAAAATCAGTTTTTTTTTAAACAGGAAGCATCACAACATAGTAATAATTAAAGAAAAGGCTATGAATTCTAGAGGGGGCAAAGGAAAAGTTGGGGGTTATAAAATTATGTAAACATATCTCTCATGTATAAAATTCTAAATTTAAAAAAGTAACAAAAGAGAACAGTTGCTCATAACTGTTGTGGCACACACCTTTAACCCCAGCACTGGGGAGGCAGGGCAGGCAGATCTCTAGGCTCTCTGAGTTAAAGGCCAGTCTAGTCTACAGAGCAAGTTCCAGGACAGTCAGGGATACACAGAGAAACAATGTCTTGAAAAAAAAAAAAACTAACCAACCAACCAAACAATGACAAAGGACAATTGCTCAGAGGAAAAACAAGTAAGCTCCTATAAAAATAATGAGAATAATTTAACACCCTTAGCTTGCCATACTCCACCTATCTGTACAAGAAAGGCAAGAGTTACTGCAGAACACACAGAGAATTGCAGAATCATTCTCTGGGAGTAATGAAAAGAATCCCTGGGAGTAATGAAAAGGATGTGAGCCTGGGATACAACAGGTGTCATGATTTCCACGGGCCCTCATTAGATTTCTTGGGAAGACACAAGTCTTTTATTAGGCACTTGTACAGTAAAGCAGCATCTGAGGAGGGGAGATTGCCATGCATAAAAGACTGATGGCTATCAAGTGAATGAGCCTTGATAATCATGGAGCCTCCTGGCCTCTACACTCTGAGCAGAGTACCAGGATAATTTGCATTTGGATATAATTCATGCTGAGTGGGTTGGGTGAGATTCCTCAGGGTATAGGGAAAGAGAATCAAAAAGAACACTGGAAAAGCCAAAGCAGAAAGAAGGCAGGTGGAGGGAGAGCCACCTGTGTAAGAAGTAAGACAATCCCAGAGAGGAATGGGAAGAATATAAACCTACACCTTTTAGGATAGAGGTTAAGTGTTGGGAGGAAGATGCCCCAGATTAGGCAGGGCAGCTAGGAGTTCTGAAGATAGGCTGGGTCAGTTAATCACTGAGAAACGTAAGTATATAATTCACAGGCATCTTTGGTAAACTCAGCCAAAGCAATTTCAGTGGAGTGGCAGAGGCAGTCCCAGGTGGGTTAGAGAGGGAAATGGGAAAACAGATGAATACAGATGGTGCTCAATAAATTGGGTGGCAAATGAAATATGAGACTTATATAAAGAGGAATATAGAGTTCAAAGAGAGTTCAGAGGCTTTTTTGTTTAAGAATGGTAGATGTTTGAAAATGTGTGACTATTGATGGACGTTTCAAAATAGCCATTAGTAATTTAAAGGAAAAAAGAGATGGATTGATAATCTAAAACTGAGAATGAGAGAAAGAAAGGGGCTGAATATGAGTGTTGAGAGCCTGGTGCCTTTGTTTCTGGAATAGTTTACTGTACCCATGATTCTGGCTACACACTAGGTACTTTAAATATTTGAGTCTTTCAAAACCTGAGTAAGATCAATTATATAAGTGATTTTTTTAAAATTTCATTTGGAGAGAAACGACCCAGGAATAGGAAACATGTAATTAGGAATCAGGAAACATGGGGAGAAAAAGCCACCCCCGAAAAACTGCTAACTGGCTGTCCTGGTGGCTCAATCATGCTGGGGTCCTACTAAAGAAAACTTCGAGCATATGAAGTTTATAGCTGTCCACCTGGCATTGGAAGGGTAGATGCCAAGACACTGGTGGCTGACTCTTAGAAGATACATTGTCTCAGAGGTTCTTGACTCCCTCAAGGCTTGTGACTGCCCCAGAATGGTCAAGAGGTCTCCTGTGAGAATCTAAATCGAGGATAGATCAGCTCCAGAACAAAATGCAAGTGTCCTGCCGTGCAGCTATGGCAGGGTGATTGCAGGCTTCCCTTACACACAGCCAATGACAGAGGCAAGCATGAGCCAGAAGGACAAGCAATGGAGACTTTAAGATGTCCCAAAGGTTCATGGAGCACATCCTTTCGTAAGCACAGCAGCACTCTGATTATCCCTGAGACCATCTTAAACAGTAGCAGCAACCATTACACCAAGCCACTGATTTAATACATTGCCATGTCCCAACTACATGCCAATTGAGGAATTGTCCTTGGCACTGGATGTTGAAAACACATGTGTTTCAGATTCTGGAAGTGTTTCAACTGTGCACGCCTAAAGATGTCTTTATTGGATTTTTTTTTAAGATTGTCTCTCTTTCATTTCCCTTAAAACGTCTGCATTGTAAGTGTCCCTAATGATGAAATTGCTATTTATTTAACATTCAAAAAGCTCTCCCATCAAAGCTGAATTAACATCATTTAAAATATCACTAAATAGTTTTCTTTGAATAATTACACTCTATTAATTACTGCCATGGGGCTTTTTTTTCCTATCAAAAAGAGAACAATTAGAAAAATCATAGCTACACCATAGAGAGAACTCTCCCATGGTGATCTATAAAGTAGGCTTTTCAATAAAGTATCAAAACCTTGATGAACCAAGACTAAGATGCTCCACTTCTTAAAAGATAATTAATGCCCAGAACACATCTTGTCTCATGAGACCATAAAAGACTGATTTCTTTGATGACAGCACTATGGAACTTATATGGAAAGGTTTTATCATGCACATATGTTGAACCAGGAATTGGTTCCATGAATAATCTAAAAATGAATTTGGCAAAGAGATTGAGTAATCTTTTATGTAGCAGGCTTATAAAAAAAACTTAAAATAGGGTGTATATACACAAAGGAGTGAGGTTGAGTTTTGTATGTGGATTAGTGTCAATTATTGCCTCTTGTAGGGCTTTGTAGTTTTCAAAGCATTTCAAAGACTTTATTATCTCCTTTGATCCTCACAACAACCTTCCAATTTGCACAGGGCAAGTGCCATGATTCCACTCTGGGGAGGAAACAAGTGCTCTAAGAGTCTAGGTAAACTGTCAGCGGTCCCTGGCTGGAGGGTGGCCAATCCCTGATTACAGCGAAGGTCTTTCAAACCAGGGCTCTTTCCCCCAAATTAGACTCCTAGCTCCCTGATTCATGGCTTGCTTAAGAGCAGCCACAATGTCTTTTGCCTCTGTCACGTCCCGTTGCATTTACCATATTGCACGGGGCTCAGCAAAGTTTGGCTTTGAACACTCATTAATGGTCAGCACTTCTGAGACATCTTGCCTTGTAAACGGAGCTCCATTTCTGGGTTTATACACAGAATCCTTAAACTTGAACAGCAACTGGTTGGCTTGGATTTGGTGCCATAGTCCCTCAAGAAGCACTCTGCATATTGTTCCATCCTCACTAGAAGGGGCTTCCCTCTTGACTACATCCACAGAACAGTACTACGGGTTGGATATTTGGCATTAATGAATCCATATCATACTGTCTGTTCCTATGGCATTTTTATGGTGGTTTACAAAGGATCCTGGAGACTGTCACCTAAGTGGGAGGGTGAATTGAACAAGTTGGTTAGACTCTCACCATGCTGACTTTCTCATTTCTGTAGGACAAAACCATGCCCCTTGCTCTGCACAAATTGTTGTAAGGCACATGGGAGATTCAGAGACTGTATATAAGCCCTTCTAGGTATGTTTTGGGGGTGACTCTTGTCTATTCACAATGTTCATGAACTAAAAATATCTCTTTCTCCTGAGCATTTAATTTGTTGTATGTGACGTTCCAGGACAATATCAAGCTCAACTAAGAGAGAGAGGAAAATCCTTTGTCCTGGGCTAAAAGCCACAGATACCAGAGAGCATGTAGGCAATGACCTCAGTAGTCCAGAAGACTTTTTCCCTCCTTCAAGCTTTCATTCTCTCTTCCATTTGAGCATGTAATTTGTACTTGTTATTAGTCTAATTTCTCTTGCAGTTTAGATACTTGAAGTAATACAAGAGAATGTGAGTTCCAGTTTGTTCAGGGAGCAGATGGATCCTCACATGAAAGAAGCCCTCTCATCCCATCATGGGAAGCTAGGACAAAAAATCATGAAATCTACTGTGGATGTAAGAAGCCTTACAAAGCTGTGTTCCTGATTGTCACAGTCCCTAGTAGCCGGGGTATGAACCATTTTGCCAGAGGAATTTTGGGATGATGGTTGCTGAACTAACTCTTCTCCAGAATAATCACTACAAAAGCCACCCTACAGTGGGGTAAGTGATAGGGTTTTCAACCAACTTGGCTCAGCATGCAGAAGTCAACTTGAAGTCCGCCTTCCTATAGAGGACAGTCTGTTTCATTTATCCACGTGGAACACAGGCCATTCAAACATATTCTTCCCCATTAGAACACAGCTTTCTCAGAAGGATTAATGCCTTTTGATTTCATCAAGAAACCCAAGACAGGAAAGGCACCAACAGGTTAATCGAAGCCACAGCTCCTTGTACATCTTCAGCTCAAGGGTGAAAGGAGATCAACCATAAGGTCTGTCCCCTCCAGCGACCTGTTGAGATGTCCACCAGCATGGCTTTGCAAGGCCCTACATAAAAGCAGAGGCATAAACTGTGCACTTCCCCTAAATTTCAGGAGCTGTGGGCATAATTTATAGACCCCCTACCACAGAGAGAAGAGAAGACTAAGAATAGTAGATCCAGGAAAGAGAGTTATTGTTGGTTATGGGAAATGTTTTTCTTTAGAGATGCGACCGAGGTGAAATTTTCATGGAAAATTAATACCATGGGGAGAAACCTAATGGACTAATCAAATGATTCTCATTATTTAGAAGTTGACTGGGTTGTTTATTTAACTGCACTCTGAAATTATATACACACACACACAAACACACATGGATATATGTGTATGGATATACACACACATATGTATATGTATATAAGTTATATATATATATATATCTTATGCAGAGAAGATACAGGCTTGATCTCACCTGCTTTTCTAGTGGCCAACTGTCTACATATGAAATACCTGACCTCTGACCCACACAGTATTATATTCAGTGGCTTTTAATCACTGTTAGCACCAGAACCCACTCACTGGTTAAGTGAACGAGACTTAAGTAAAACAATAAAAAGACTGAAAGAAAACCAGACTTCCTCTCTCTAAGGAAATGCTAAGAAAGCCAATGAACCTACTGTCCCACAATCCTTTCCTACTTTTATATTTTTAATTTTGGAAATGGTGCACAATCCCAGGACATTACATGTATTTGTAGGTCCTAATGTACTATTTTGCTACATGCGTATGTTGTACAATGCTCAAATCAGGGTACACACCCACCCTGGAAAACTCATCAAACACCCGAAATCCTCTCTTCTGCCAGGTGCCATGACCAAAGCAGTCATCACAGGCATTCAAAGGTGCAGTACTACAAAAGAATTGCTTTCTACTCTCTGAGTAGAGCTTACCTCCCTTTGAGCAAACATTCTCCATCCCTCCCTTTCCTATACTCTCCCCAGTCTCTGTCAATCAATGCTCCACCCTCCACTTCAGTGAGATCAGCAATTACAAATGTCTGTGTGAGTGAAAACAGGCAGCTCCTGTCTTTCTGTGCCTGGCTGATTTGACTTGACACAATGATCTCCAGTTATATCTATCTCATACCATATCAAGTGATACTATGTCATTCTTTTCATGGCAGAATAGTATTCCACTAGGGTTATATATTGAACAGTTTTGGAATACCACACCAATAGCTCCAGTAAAACATGCTGGTGTTTTTTTGACTTACTGATCTCCTTTCATTTAGCTATGCACTTGGTATTTGTTGGTCACTCAGGTTTTCATGTAATCTGATATAATGCTGCCAGAAACACCATTTGTCCTCTGGCATGCTGGAGAGGTGAAGGGATAGGCTGAGCTTTTTGGTGGGGGTTTCTTTTGCTGTTTTCTGCTGTTCCTATCATCAGAGTTCTGTTTCTGCTAGCATTACAGACAAACTTAAAATAGTAATACTAGAAAAACTAAGTGAAAAATTTTCCTAAACTCATGAACCCTGAAGCACTTTATGCTAAACTTGCTGTTATCTACTTGCTAGAACTGTATAATGAAAAACCTACTTCTACTAAGTTCTACCTTTAACACCAAACTCCTAAGGGAGAGTTAACTCCTTTCGGTAGAACAGTCATTGAGGATAGCTTTAGACTCAGGCTGAGCTGCTCTACACAGCCTTCCCACTTTATCAATGGTTACTCCTTGACAGGAAGTTACAGGGTAGCAACCTGCTCCCCAGCCTGGTTCCTGGGATGCTGTCAGACAACATCAATGAGCTTGTACCCTGGAGAAGCGGCCTTGTCAGTTGGCTGGTTCTCTTCTTCTGAGGCATATTTATTCATGGAACAGAAAGGAACCTTCACTGCCCTTGGTTTAGAAACAGATCTTGGTCACCAAAACCATCTCACCTTCTCCACAAATTTTCCTGACCCTTATTTCAGTTTTCAAATTTATACTCTCACAAATGACCAGAAATTCACAAAGTTTCAGAAAATTATTTGAGGAAATTTTTCATTATTTTAAAATGCTCGCTCAAAAATAATTAAAAATAACTGAAAGCATAAAATAAGGAAAATGAAGCAATCACAATGTCCAATGACAGAATTGGATGTCAACATCTGTAATTCCAATGACTCAGAAGGCTGAGGCAGGAGAATAGTGAGTTCAAGGCCAGCCTAGGCTAGAGAGTGAGACTCTGTCGTTGAACAAACAACACTAAAGAAGAGATGGCAGGAGCATAAGGGATGCTGGGAGCTACTGGAGTTGAACTCAGATTACTTTTGAGATTTTTAGGAACTTGAAAGAAAGGTCAGCCACATCAAGTCACCTGCATTTGATGAAGGAAAACGGAAGCTTCTCCCATCCAGCAAGGTCAAAGGACCTTGGGTAGAGAGGTCATGGCACACAGGTCCTGTGGCTCCACCCCAGCACCCCACTGTCCTCTCCACCCCCCTCACCTGTGCTCCTAGTCACCCCTGCCCGCACCCCTGGGAATCCTCCACTGATGCTCATCCAGGACATGGTGAAGGGTTCTTCATTTAGCCAAGAGCAACATATGTTTCCCACTAATGCGGCTTTCATTGCATCGCATTATAATTGTTTAGCTGCCTGTGCTCTCCACTGGGCTGAATGTATTTTAATATATTTAAATGAATGAATAGGAACGAGTACTGAATAACACACTGGGCAATTCCTGAACAGCATTTTTTATGAGAACGTAAAGGCGCTTGACACTCAGACATTTGTTATGTAGCAAGCAATTGCCAATTACCTGAAGTTGCCTTATATTGTTAGCTGCAGAAACAAGATTTCCTTACTTGAAAAAGATAACTAGCTGCACTCCCTGAAAATAAAGACCATGTCTTATCGCCTCTATTAAGTTCAGCCCAGTAAACACTTACTGAGTACCAGTCACTCTGCGAAGTGCAGGGGAAACAAGGATGAATAAGATGTATTCAGAGTCCTCATAGTTTACAGACAGGACTTGGAGATACAATAGAAACAGGTAAGAAGGCAGCCTTGGAACTTGATCCAATCCAGGGGGAGGACACCAGGGAGGTTAAAGGAAGTGCTGCCTACTGCTGAATCTTAACGACTGAGTTTGTCTCCTTAAGGGGCATCCCAAGCACAAAGAAAATATAGGAAAGGCATGGGTGGCCAGAAGTGTCATGGTATGTGTGTGCAAACTCAAGGGTCCATGTTCATTGAAGGGTTAATTAAAGCAAGGGAGGTCTGTGGGAAGCAAAGGTGAGGAGTTCTGTGAGGCTGACTCATTGCAGGGCCCCAACAGTGGAGGCTCTTGCAGACAATGCCAAGGAATTGGATTTCACCCTGCAGGTGATTAACAACCACTGAGGCTGGGGACATTGATTTTTATTTTAAATAAAGGACTTTGGAAGGAGTTTGTGAAGGCGCTAGAGGTTTAGCATGCTGATCTGAGAGCAAAGAAACCAGTTAGTAAACTATAGCAACATTTCAGAAACACATGATAAGGATTTATAAATGGTTTTAAATAGCCAAGTAATTACAATGTGGCCCCTTCTCCTCATAAATCATCCCACAGCAGCAAACCAAACAAGAAAGAGCAATGCAAACTCCACACTTAATGAAAATTTAACCATGAAATACAATCTGTGTAGGAAAAAAGCTACATATACTATGTTCCAGAAGGTTCTGCCTTATGAGAAAAACTACTTAGAAAAAAAAAACTGTTGAATCACAAGTAAGAATGAGGTAAGACTCATGCTAAACAGAAACAGGACCCTGATCTTTCATAGAATAAACCTCCTAGATTTTTGGTATTTTGTGACCTAAGGGACTCAGGTCATTAAAAAATCAGCAATAATTAAAAATATAAAGATACAGGGCTGGAGAGATGGATCAGTAGTTAAGAGCACTGGCTGGTCTTCTAGAGGACCAGGGTTTGATTCCCAGCACCCCCACAGCCATGGTGGTTTACAGTCACCTTTATTTCTAGTTCTAGGGCACCCTAAACAGTTTTCTGACCTCCATGGGCATCGGGATCACAAGTGGTTACACAGATATACATGCAGGCAAAAATGCCTGTAAATACAAAATTTGAAGTATTAAAGAAAATATGAAAATGGTATAAGAATGATGAACTGATTCAATAAAACAAAAAAGAGAAAGAGACAGAAAAGAAATATCAGGAATATTAAAAAGTGATTATTCCAGGAAGCAAACCAATTGTAGCCACAATTAAAAACCAGCTGTATGACAGCTGAAAAAAACTAGCTCAGCAGCTGAGAGCACCGACTGCACTTCCCTAGCAGCTTGGTTTGATTCTGAGAACATACATGGTATTTCACAGCTGCCAAGGTCTAGGAGATTCACGACCCTCTGCAGGCACCAGGCAGCCACACAGCACATATCCATAGATGCAAGTAAAACGGTACATATATGATATCTGACGTTGTCTTCTGGTCTCCAAATCCATGTGCGCACATCGGTGTTTACATAAACATATTGTACATGAGCACACACACAGTAACCTGTACAATTAGATCACTTCAGTGGAGAAGAGTTTTAAACAGAAGTTGAAGAGGCAAGGGAGACACCACAAGGAGGGGGTGGGGGTTGTTTGTTATTGTTATCATTGGCGGAGGAATAGACGGAGGAGGCAAAGAAGTTAAAATATAATCCGGTCAAATTAAGAAAAGAAGTTAAGACAGGAATATTAGACAGAACGGCCCTCTAAACTACTAAATACTGATTCAGGCACAGTGCAAAACTGTCTTAGCTCATTTTGTTCAAATTTGGGGCAGGAAGAAATGCTGTCTTCATTCTGTTGGTTCAGCCTCACACATTCTGGGTCCTACAGGGAGAGAGCCCAAACCATGAAAGTGAAGAGAAATATGTCTTTGAAGATATCATAAAGGAGCTTTTGAGATAATAACAATGAAGAAATTGAATCATTAGAATGAAAGAGACGCATTCCCGGGGGTTAAGGAGTATGATGATCACAAGGCATACACAAACATGTAACTGGTCAATAAATACTATGGAAAATTCCAGGGGGAGGGACTAGCAAAAACAAACAAAGCGGCACTCCTCTCCCTAAATGAGAGCCAGAAAAAGCGAAACAAGACATCTCAAAGAAGGGAAGCACAGATTGCCCTGACCCAGCAATAGTCGGGTGCTCAACACGCCAAGTTCTCAGGGAAAGAGCTCAGCGCGCGCATTGTAGACCTTGAGAAAGAAATATTCAAACACACGAGGAAAGTTAAGAGGATTCTCACATCCAAGAATTACTTGTTTGCAAAACCTCCATCAAAGGACAAAACAGACAACTGAGAGCGGAACGGGGGTGCTTTTCTCAAACCTGATGGGGACAGGTGAATATATACACCGATAAAGCCAAGATAATAACCAATACAGGAATGGAGGGTGGGGGAGAGGGGACACAGGAGAATGTGCATGTGCTAAGTGACTCAGATGGCAACTATCCTTTGGAAAGGGAACACGGCAGGAAGTCACTACACAGCCCATTTCACACCTTATCCACAGTGCGTCACAAAATATTTAAGTCTACCAAACTCACATGTTAAGACAGTAAGGCAAACACTAGAAAATTAGGTAACCCACTTCAAGTGAGTGGTGGAAGAATTGATGAGAAGAAGGAAAACAAACGCAAGCAGCACACTGGCTTTGTCATCATTCACAAGAAGAAATCCAAAAAGGTTGCCCAACAACAGAAGATTGGGTATTTTGTACACAGCTATAATCCTAAACTATGCAGTTAAAATTAAAATTAAAATATTCAGCTCTATGAAAAGAACAGATGGGAAGTTAAGGAAGGCAAACCATAATAATGAGTCTTAAGCCGCCATAACTAGACCCTGAGCACCCACTGGCAGAAGTAAGGCTTAAGTGCCACTTCTAAAGAGGCCAGTGGCAGAAGTCCTGATACAGGGGAGGGCCGATTACGTTCCAAAGGGAAAGCCCTTGACACATGGACTGCTCTGCGTGGAACTTGAGTGTGGGCTGGCGGCATTCCTCTAGAACTTCAGCTTTCAATAGTTGATGGAGTCAAGTAGTAGTGCTTACCTATGTTTACTTGGTGATTGAAGAAATTCAGTGTTGCCTTATTCATTTGCCTTATGAGCAAAAATGAATCGAGCAACAGAGCACTCTACCACGTTTGTGACATTATGTTTCAACTCTTAGTTGTGATCTTATTGGCTGGCTCCTTCTCATCTTCCTGAATGGAAATATTAGTGTGCTCTGCGGACCAACGTTTAGATCTTTTCTCTTTTCTGTCTTTTCTTACTCCTTTGATTTTCTTTATGGCTTCCAAACATAATCACATAAGGCATGTAACCTTCCAATTTATATATTCAGCCATAATAGCCCTAATGCCCCTCGCATCGAATCTCTGACTTCCCACTTTATATCCCCATGCAGGGTTCAAGGAAGCCAGGCCCAACACATCCAGCTGTTTGTTTCCTTTCACTCTGCCCTAGGTCAAGTCATCAAGTCCTAGAACTCAACAGCAATATATCCCAACATCTGGTCCCTGGCTTACTTTTATCCATAGTATCCACCATCATGGGACACACTTTACAGAGAAATGAGCTTATAGTAGAAGATTAAAGGCATGGTACATGTTCATAGAACACCACTGTTCCTGCATCATTGTGGTGCTTGACAAAGGCTGTTACATAGCAGAGTCCTAATGCAACCCATGGTATGGGTGCTACCACTGACTTCTTTTTATAGAAAAGTCAAACAGATAAGTGGGGTAAACCAGAGCCTGAGAAACTGCTGTACCTTAAAGCAATGCCCATGGTTAATTTACCCACCACACCCCAGTCATATCTCTCTCTCTATCTCTCCCTCCCTCCCTCCCTCCCTCCCTCTCTCTCCCTCCCTCTCTTCCTCCATCCCTTCCTCTCTCTCTCTATCTCNTCCCTCCCTCCCTCTCCCCTCCCTCCCCCTCTCTCTGAGTGTGCATGTGTTTCCCGCAAAAATTAATTCCAATAATTCAAGATATTTCTGTATCCCTTGTCTTAGCCCCAGCAGCTCGAGGAGGGACCACACATGTACCTGACAATGAATCAAACCTTATTGAAAACTGCATGCAGCCTCACCTCTTTTAAGCAAGGTGAAGATTTAAGATGATTAATTTAAAAATCTTTGCTTATAGTATAATGAAAAATAGTTTCAGAATTTTTTATAACATTTTGTATCTACCTGAAGAGTTACAGAATACATTATGAAACACATTGGGGAGGGAAGAATATCTGAACAGTTAAAGTTTGAAGGCATATTTCCAGAAACAGTCCAGCCACATTCATCATTATACACAGCATTAGCGTTAAGAAAGGACAGTTTAGTAAATTCATAAATCACCTCATGCTCCCACATTTAAAAATTTTTAGCAAAGATAAAGAAAAAAATCACCTTATGTGGGGACCATGGCAACAGGAGTGGGATAGAAGTAAATATTCAAGCCAAAGATGCGGCAAACAAGAGGCAGATTCCTTCAGCTTAGCAAGAGTGAGGGCTATGGCTATGCTAGGGTCTGCCCCAAGTGGACTGGAACTGGGTATGTCAGCTGGGGTGTGGAGAGAGCTAGTAAGCACAGTCACCTATAGCACATAAGGGAGGTCACAGCTCGCGGACCTGAAGGCATCGGGATGTGGAGACAGTGCTGAACCAACCCTACAGGAGGGCCCAGGCCATAGGTCCTGGCAGCAAAATGCATCAGGTCAAGGGCAAGAATCTAAGGAACAGCAAGAGTAGTAGCTGGTGTTGCATATGTTTGCAGGGGTTGTGTTCAGTGAGCACCCATGAATGAGACAATGAGAAGGTTGTTGATATCCCATGACTTTGAAAATCAGTCCTGATGCTGACTTCTCCACTCTTTCAAGTTGATTTGGGGTGGCAGGCTACTTCTCCTGAGTTTCTATCAACACAACACATATTCACTTGCATTAAAAATTTTGCAGGGCCAAAGGTGAGAGACATAAAAATTTTAAATATTGTTCTTCCTTCCAGAGTGTAAAATTTGATTTGGAAAGGAGAGAAATCTGTTCACCTTTGGTAAAAGAGAACTCTAATAATTCACGGGCTACAGATCATAATCTGGAGCTATAAGCTGCACTGAAGGCAAGATGCATGCTCACAGAGGAGATGCCATTGATCAGGATCAAGAGGCTAAGGACCAGGCAGAGAAGTTCATTCAGGAGCAAACTCAGGGTAAAGTCAAAGTTCAAGCTTCCTTTGGGAAACCATTTGTCAAACAAATTAAACAATGGAAAGGTAGAGGAAACTAGAGGGTGTCATCAAATGTCAAGTTTAATAAATCAATTTATCATCTGTCTATCATCTATCTATCTATCTGTCATCTATCTATCTATCTATCTATCATTTATCTACTTATCATCTATCTTCTATCATCTATATCTATCATGTCTATTTATCATCTATCTATATCTGTCATCTATTATATATCTATATATCTATCATCTATTATCTATCTTTATATCTATCATCTATCATCTATCTATCTATCTATCTATC
>LOEQ01003754.1:272077-284978 GCA_001685075.1 Bramus lutescens
GGGGTATAAGCTAGCCGTGCGGGAGCTGGGCAGGACGAAAAGCAGGCCTTCTCCTCTTTCACTACAGGCAGGCTCACATTAAACCATGCTAAAGGTATGAGCAGAATCGTTTTGGGTTTAATAGGAGACTGTACTTTGGTCTCCCAGAACCCTAGCCCACAAGGGCAGTCACTGTGAGCCACTGCGAGGCCTGGTCGGGTCTGCCCACCGTCCCGAAGCCTGGGATGGAAAGACGCAACTTTCCCTTTCTGTCTTTTTTTTTTACTTAGATGCTGGCCAGAATCTAGGTATATTTTTCTGATATTTTGGGCTTCTTTACTTTTTCTCCAAAGCCCCGCTCCCCACCATGTGGCTCCCCGAAGTCCACACTGGCTTAAACAGCATGGCATCCTACCTCTGTAACTTCCATTCTCCACCTCCGTGCAGCTGCTGAGACTGGTAGCTCGGCTGCCCTGGGTGTTTTACTTTTCAACTCTAAAACTGTCTTTGAGCTTAAAAATAAAACAGTATTGGGCTTTAAAATGGCTTACGAGTTACGGAATAATGAGGCTTACAGTTTCATGGGGACAAGAGATGGTGGCACGTGTGGTACAAGTTCGGATTCTAGGAATTCTGGGAATGTGAAGACAGTTAAAACTGTCTGACAGTGTTCGGTTATCCTTGCCACAGTGTCCTCACAGAACCCCTTTCTAGCTTGTGATTGGCAGTTATCAGTGAGGAAGAGCCCAATATGACATGAAGCCACCTGTGGCATTGTTGGGTTTTTTGTCTGCAGAACTGAAATCTGCCTAGCGGTCAGTTATGCTCAACAATAAGTTCATTGTTAACAAATTGATTAAAACAACATAAAGCAATAGAGGAGGTATCACAGTAAGTCCAAAAACTCTGTCCAAGGTCAACTAATTTCTAAATGAGGCAGAAAGCACATTCCGTTTTCCTTAATGCAATGCATTCTGGATGATGCAGCGGGTCACAGCAGGACGTGCTCACAAGTTTTGGTCCTCTCATGGGTTCTGCAACTTCCTCTGCTATCGGTCAACCCAGAATCTGCTGAGCTGAACAGGAAATAGGCAATATTCTGTTTCAGAGGACATTGCAGGGGAATTAGAATTCCTTTTCCCCTGTTCTCACAGCAAAAAGGCAGTAGAATCCTGGATCCAACTCATAGGCAGGCACTTGTCCTGTTGTGTTTCAATTAGATTGTTTGCATCTGTCTCCAGCCTAGATTTTGTGTATTAGGATAAAATATATTTTCATCTAAGTTGGTTTTATTTTTCCTTTGAAAATATAGCACTATATGTATGAGAAATTTTGGGAAATTAAGTATTATAGTTTTTATAAAGGCTTTTTCAGATTTATTATGTATATATACATACATATATATGTATACACACACACACACACACACACATATATATATATGTTGAATACCCATGGAAGTCAGAAGAGGGCATTTGATCCCCGGAACTGTTATTACATACATATGAGCTGTTATATGGGTGTTTGGATTCAAATTCTGTTCCTCTGGACAAGCAGTCAGTACTCATAACCACTCAAACAACTCTCTAGCCTCAAATATTGCAATTTTTATAACAATTGGCTTGACACAAATTCTGTGTGAGATGTAAACAACCACACATGCTACACTGAGGCTGCTGTTTGTCTGTGTTGATCTTTTCCAGGTTTTGTGACTATAACTTTCTCCCTGTGGTTTCATGAGTACAGCAGCAGAGCTGTCCTGTACTAAAGACAACATTTCACAACACTGCTTGTATCCTTCAGTTCTTAAATTCTTTTCGCCTCCTCTTCCATAATAGGGCTGGGAGTTCACACTCGACTCCATATTGAAGAGTCATTGGCAGCTTATAGATGCTTGGCCAAGGGAATCATTCTCTTTGGGGGTATAGTCACTTGTATATTACCCATGTTCCAGTGGATNATATATATGAGCAACATTAAATTAGTGACAACATTAAATTAAATTATAACTTAGTGAGTTATAAAACAAAAGAAAGAGGCATGAAGTTGAAAGGGGGTATGTCGGAAGGGATTTAGGGGGAGCTCAAAAGGACACTGGAAGATAGATATATTACATTATATACTCATATGAAATTCTCAGCAAATAAATTAAGAAAAAACCCAAAGGTTAAATTATTGCATTCTTGAGGTTCCATTGTTATAACATAACCTCTTGTTTGCACAGATACTGTAAGACTTTAACCAGTGTATCTCACAGTCAAGAACAAAGTCTGGCACATAGTAGGTCATCTTTAAATCTCTGTCCAATAGATGAACATCATTTTCGCAAATAACTGCTCACTTACTTTTTCAAGAAATCCTGTCCTTATTAAGGGTTCATTTGTTAAAGCAAGTGGCCCTGAGAGCTGCCGTGTGAGTATAAAATGCCCTAATGAGCTATGGAGGCCAGCCTTGGAAGATGATAAGGAAATTACTAACAAGAGAAGCACAATGCATCACATTAACTCACACCCCACCCCCAGAAGTTCATTCCTAAGGGTTTCGTTTAATGAAAGTCTCCCTTGGGACCAGAAGTCAATTCCTCTACTCTGGGAAATGGGAATGGGCATGGCAGTAATGGCGCTTAAGGCTTTTCATCTGCCTGGGCCATTAACATGCAAATGAGGGTTGGAGAGAAGCTCTCACACAGGTCTCTGGTACAGCGGGACCAACACAGCAACTCACATCCATCCGTGGTCCTCACTTCCATGTGCACCAGGTCTGCCTCCTTATCCAGTCCGGACACCGACCTGAGGAAGAAAGGGAGAAACAGGTTGAGTGAAGCCGTGGGAAGTCCCAGAAGTATAAACAGTTTTAGACTGTCACCTGCAGTGGTCACAACACATGTAGACATCATTCTAGAGCGGTGTCAGTGAGTCAATGCCTCTTGAAAAAAGAGTCCATGACATAACAATTTAAGTCTGAATCTGTCCTTGACCCATCTCTACCACTTTGTACCTTCTAAGAGATTTTTTTTCTTGATTCTTTCTTCCTCATCATCTTCTCAATCATGGCATTTTCCTCCTTGTCCTAGGAATTGAAAGTAGAGCCCTGTGCATGCTCATGACAGGCAAGCACTCTATGACTGAGCTGTATCTTCAACCCATGACACTCCTGAATAGCCACATTCTTGCTAGACCTGTGTATTACACATAGAACCTCATTTTCCTGCCCTGTTCTGCCTGCCCCCTACCATCTGATTCTGCCTGCCCTTCTTTCCTCTTTTTTTGTTCAAACAACAGTGTTTTTGTTTTTGGTTTTTTTGTTTTCTTTTGTTTTGTTTTGTTTGCTACAAGCACTCAAAAGATATGATGACCAGAATGTAGTGGCATTTTATTTGTATTTTAATAAATAAAACTTGCCTGAAGATCAGAGAGGAAAGCAGTCCCACTGGTCAGCCTTATAGTCCAGGCAGTGGTAAGACACACCTTTAACCCCAGTAGCTACACTAGTTGCTATAGAAACCGGGTAGTGCTTGCCTTTAATCCCGGTGGTGCACACCTTTAATCCCAGCCCTAGAAAAGATTATAAAATGGTACGAGACACGTCACAGTCTCATTCTGTTCCTGGAGACAGAGTCACCATTTTCAAACTGAGTTCGAGGTAAGAGTCAGGAGCTCGCTGCTTTGCTTTTCTGGTCTTTAGGCTGAACCCCAATATCAGTCTCTTAGTTTTATTAATCATGCTTCACCAGGATAAAATTATCCTGGTTAGTAGGTTGAGAGAAACCTCTCTTGCCAGTAGCTAGAAGCATGTCAGTTAAGAGTCTGTGTTGCTGGACATTTGGGATATTTGGTCACACTTCGAAACCCTCAGACTGTATTAATAAAATCAGCCTCGGATCAGGGGGCGGAGCCATCACCTAGTTGACAAGGATTAGCCATAGAGAGTATGAAGGAGGTAGAAAGATGAATAGAGAGATGCACAGAAAGGAGTGGGGAGGGACTTAGAGATTCCACTGTCTTTTTAGGTTTAGGACGAGTGGAGAGATGCTCTCTTTCGGGGTCTCCAGCCAAAAAGGAAGGCCAGCTTGCTGCTTCTCAGCCCCTCTGAGCTAGCAGATTTTCATCCCAACATCTGACTCCTGAGTCTTTATTAGTATGATAGAGACTTACTTAAGAACCACATTTGGTGGCCGTGGTAGGGCCAGTGCTGGAGGGACCGAAGTACCACCAGGCTTGAAATATCAGGGAGCTGAAGACAGTAGTTAAAACACCAGTAGAATCAGGTGCAACAGCTTTGCTGGAGATGAAAACAAGTCTGTACGGATGCTCTTTACAGACCCTTCTCAGGGAACACCCAGGCAACCATCTCCTGCCTTAGATGTCCAGGCCAGTAGTAGACACAGAAACCCAGCTGCAAGGATCAAGACACACAATGAAACATGCATGTACCGCAGAGCACAGAAGCATGTCTCCAGTATGCCCTAACTCACAGGATCTGCAAGACATGACCATCACAGGTGACATTTCTAGGAAGAGACCCACTGCTGTTGTTGTCAATGGCTCTATTCTGTGATAGCTGGTGAGCTCCCAGTTCAAACATCTCAACACCAATTTTCTAATTTTTTCAGGCTTAGCAAGTAAGAAAAGCGAGTTAGGAAGCGACTGTTGGTTAATAGACAGATTTTCTAGCTGATATTGAGATAGTAAGAGACGCAGAAAACATGACAGACAGACCTAAAACTCAAAAGTTCGTGTTGACATTACTAAACCCCATGCTTTCCAGCAGCCATAGGGAGTCACTGCATTACAGCTTTATTAGCTGTCTGACATCCACACAAGGGCTGAAGATGGTGAAAAAAAGATGCAGGGACTTTGATGACCCACATTCTTAGTTTGCAAATGACATAAATTAGAGAAAATTAAATTACTTTTATTGATTGAAATAAAACAATTATGTCTTAGAAGACCAAACTTCAGTTATCTGAAACATTTACTGCTGTGAATTTACTTCTTCCCCCCCCAAAGCTGAACAACGTAACGGGCCGTTCCCCCACTGACTGTTGATATACTCCTTTGTTGCTGTGGTTGCTGTTTTATTTGCATCATTGGATCCTAACAGTAAGTCTCGAATGGAAGTACCACAGGCATCATGTCTCATTATTTGACTGGAGGAGAAACTGAGGCATGGAGAACTTCCTCATCTCAAATCACATAAGAAACA
Organism: Bramus lutescens; assembly: GCA_001685075.1. Lineage (NCBI taxonomy): Eukaryota > Metazoa > Chordata > Mammalia > Rodentia > Cricetidae > Bramus > Bramus lutescens. The sequence continues at coordinate 277,262 of LOEQ01003754.1, forward strand.
GGTCAGAAGTTGAGAGATGGCCTTACTCCTTCCCAATCCACCTGGCCCAAACCCACAGCAACCCTTCCTTTTCTGCTTAAGGAACAGGTCTCTCTCTCTCTGTTCTAGCAGCATCCAAGCCCCAGTGGTTCAATAAATTGGTCACTCATGAGCATTCCAGTAGAGTTCAGAAACTCACATGAGGCTTCTTGCCTAGATCTGTGAAATCAAAATCAATGAGGGTGGGTCTACAAAATCGGAGTTCGTTTGTTTTGGTTTTTAAAACACCCAGAGGATTTCCACAGGTAACCATTCCAGAACACCCCAGAGCCCTAAATAAGGTTCTTTGGAACAACCTTAGCTGTGATCCCCAGGTCCAAATCCAGTACAAACTTCCAGGGCCTGCTTTGGCTGGATGTCAGCATTAGTCTCAGGGGTCTCAGCTTAACACAGTCGACATCTATTAGTAAGTAGTTCTGCAGGGTGGGGTCTGCACTGTGCTTTGCAGACTGTTTACAGCATTTCTATCCTCTACTAGACACAGCAGCATCTTTGCAGTTGTGACAACCAAGAAATTATTCTAGATTACATGAACATCTCCTGGTGGGAGATAAAATCACTCCTAGTGGAAAGTCCCTGCCTTCGCTAGACATACTTCATTGCTGCTTGGACTCTGTGACATCCCTGCTCGCAAGGCAGCAAAACTAAGCTCTTGGATCTGCATTTCCTCGCCTGGTGCAAATAGTAGTAGCAAAGCCTGTGAGCCACTGTTATTTTGGAGCACGGCATCTCTCCAGGAAATTAGTTTACACCACCAGACACAATCAGGCCCCTATCCTGAAAGCTCCAAGCCCCACGCTGGAAACTCAATGTAAACAATGTTCCAACAACAACAACAATCCCAACAAAGTAAACATATCCAATGAGGTCTGTTGGGAGGTGAGGGAGGGTGTAGAGCAAGGGATGCTTGTGTGGCATTGTGTGGGGACATGCACAGATAGCAATGACAAATGCTAATGAGTGCAGAGAACATTCAGTATCGGGCTTTGTGTTTGGTATTCATAAGCATTATCTTAATTAATCGTTGAAATGGGTTTTTAAAGAAAGTATCATTCATCTAACTTTCCTCTGAGGCAAAGAGGATAATAAGAGAGATTAAGTGATGTGCCTGGAGTCACATGGTGATGACAATTCACAGATACAGAGAGCACGCCTGCCGTGGGCACTATCTTACGCAGAAACGCTGGTCTCGTTTAACCTTTGTACCAACTCTAAGAATTGGGAATCGATCTTTTCCTCTATTTAAAGATGACACAATCGGGCATTGAGAGCTTAAGCAACTTGCCTCCAGCCATCTCAGAAGCAGCAAGTGTGGGGCTCAGGCCAGGCAGGTGGCTTTGAGCCAGAGCTTACCTTCTCCCATAAGCTGCTGCGCCTATTTGAGCCCAGCCACTTCTAGAACAGCTGCTCTCAACCTGTGGATTGTGGACTGACCCTTTCACAGGGGTCATCTAGGACTATCAGAAAACAGAGATATTTGCATTATAATTCACAACAGTCGAAAAATTATAGTTATGAAGTAGCAATGAAAATCATTATATGGTTGGGGTCACCATAACATGAGAAAATGTATTAAAGGGTCACAGCACTAGGAAGGTTGAGAACCATTGTCCTAGAGTTAAGATTTTATCCAACATGTCCCTGTCCACAAATATAAATTCTACATAAAGCAGCATTGTGGCTATATTCTGTCTATGTCTCTTATCTCACCAAACATTGTGTTTCTGGGCTTCTCAGACTAGGACTTGCTCATACTGATAATACTCCCTAAGAAAGGAATGTCAGAAATACATAAAAAGAGCAAACAGGTCAATGTAAAGGGTAGAGGTATTGTGAGTAGAGATTTGGGAATTGAAGGATGGAAGGGTGGACAGGAAGCATATTTGGGAACTGGCTTCACTCTCGATGTCTATGAGGATGGAGAGGTCTTCGGTGGATGAGAGCAGCAGGCAGGCAATGGGAGATGGATGAGAGGTGTGTGCACTCAGATGTCAAATGGGTGAATAAATGATCCTGGGATTTCTTCCACCTCCAGCATCCAAATTCCTGTATCTTCTGGGGCTAACATTACAAAACCGGACCAAGGCCACTATCCATGGCAGAACAGACCACAAGAGAAATAACACTTTGTCTTTGTTGGCTTTTTGTCACATGACAAGAAAAACAGCCTAAAGGAAGATTTTGTCTTATAGTTCCGATCTGTTGTAAGCTGTTCCATTGCTACAAGCCTATGGTGACAGAGCATCATGTCGGAGAAATTCCTTGTCATAGTAGAGAAGTTCTTCTTACCTCTTAGCATCTGGGCAACAGACAGAGAGAAAAGGTCTGAAGATAAGATACGCCATCCCAAGGCACATTCCAAGTGAAGTTCTTTCTCCAACTAAGCTCCATGCCTTAAAGTCCACCCAGTTCTCAATTCGTTAGTCACCTATTAGACACCCACCTTTTCCAGTCAAGCTTTCAACTGAGGAGCCGACGGAGGTCCTTTACAGATTGATCCAAATCAAATCACACTCCCTGTTATTAGTCTGCAACAGGGCAAAGTCCAAGGATCTCACTGAAACTGCATGGAAAAAAAAATTCTTGGGAGCATCAGGTGGGAAAGTAGAATTGTGCCAGGATGCATTACTACTATCACTCTGTAAACATGCCATCAGTAGTAACTGTATCTAACTATGCTATATTTCTGCTTTTAATTAAGATACTTTAGAGCAAAATTCCACGGAACAAAATAGAATACGGACATTATAATCACATACAATCTGCTAAAAAGCCTTTATGAAGTTTTAAATTCCTCAACCATGAATTCTTCCACTATGCAGCTCTCCTGAAACATAACAACCACAACTGGGAAAAATAATTTTTTGTGTGGGCCTTGTCAGTATTCAACAAGAAGAATTCTTCCTCTCTTTGCTATCAGCTCCCAAGAACATTCTGCATATCTGTGCCAATAGGGATCTTTAGTTTCCATTACTACAAATAGGAGGACCACAACACTAACTTCATGGAGTCATGGAGGTGAGCCTAGCTAAGCAACTTAAAACCTAGCTGTTGTATGGAAACTACTCTGTTTTAGCTAACATTAATTTACATGAAGAACAAGGTAAACGAAGCTGCCCTCTCACCCACTGTCCTTTCTCCCCTTTTCTCCATCCTACATTTGTTGGCTGCCTAATAATGGTAGTCAACCAGGAGAAACCGCTCTATCAGATGGTTCAGCTGAGGCGCCCTTAGTCCGTGCACATGGGTCATCTGATCCCAGTCTCTGGAAAATGACTTTTCATGAGGGCTCTTTAATAAGATACCAGTGTTCTCCTTGGGTTAAAAGGTCACTGCAGTAGGCTTAAGTAACCTTTGCATCCCTATCAGATAGGGTAATTGATAACAGATTTTTTTGTTGAATAATCTCTTGATGGATTCAACCACAGTGTTTGTCATAGGGAAAATCATCAGTATGTTTTCGTTCAATGAGTGACATAAACAATTCCAGTGAGACCACCTTCGTAAGACCCTGCCTGATGTATTCTTTAATTTCCAAACAAACTTAAGTCCAAAAGCAGACCCCACTCTCCTGTCCTTGTGTGTCACTCCCTATATTCTAAGAAAGGAAAGATTTAAAAATATATTAAAACAAAAACCTAGTCAGAACTGCATAATGTGTGAAGCGGTTACCTTTCAGGGCCATTTGGCATCAATCTGATAACAATTGATGAGCCCGGTGACGACATCAAGTGACATGCTGAAGGAAGGACAGTGATTGTTCTCCCAAACTGGAAGCCTTTTCAAGTTATGAGAAAAGACCAAGGACACAGGAACAAAGGGAACTAGGGAGCCACAGTCAAACCTCCAGAGAAGACAGGGTACTTGGCCCCTAGAACCTACACTCAGACATGACTGATAGGAGACCAGCAAGGAGGGCATGCGCCTGGCAGCTTATTTTTAGCAACAGCACTCTGTGAGCACAGTCTTCATGTCTGCTCACATAAAGTAGGTCAGACAGGAACATCTCAGGATCCATGACAGCACACCTCAACAGGGCAGTCCCCAGGAGAGCTGGACACAGCAAGCTTTGAAACATCTCGGTCTAATCCAGTCCCTCATTTCACAGGTCAGAAAGCAGCCTGTGGTTTGTGTCAAGTGAACCTAGATCCAATTTGGAACTCCACTCCCAGCCTCTTCATGGCACATGTGGCCATTAGGAAAGAGTGGTGGGCCATGAGCCTAGGGCTTNAAATTAAATCTTAAGAAATAATAAGAAAAAGAATAATTATGAGAAGGCTTGAAAATAATTCTAAGGCACACATTTCTCTAGAAATAGTAGAAGCAACTATTGGGGGAGAAAACCAAAGCTCAAATACTCAAATACTGATGGATAAGGTCAGAATACTCATGTTTCACTGACTGATCATCTAGACATTTAAATTTCAAAGTAATTCCATGAAGAGTATCATAACTAATAAATTATAATTGCAGGCATGAGTAGGGGTCAATGATGTTTTGATATATGTGCACAATATGCAATTATTTAAATCAAGTTAATTAGCATATGCATAAACTTGTCTTTTTTCCTTTGTGGTAAGACATTTAAAACTATTTCCTATTTTGTAATGTATATTATTAAGAGCTATCACCTCCCAGGCCTGAACTTATCTCTTAAATCCATACCACAGCTTCTTCCCCCAGGCTTTCTACTGGGAATACAAATTCTACTACAGGCTCCAGAGTTGCTCTTTTGGCTTAGCTCAGTACCTACGCCCATGTAAGCTCCATGTACTGCCTTTACATTGGAATTTCTGAGGGAACTGTGTAACAGTTGTTCAACACCAAAGCAATGTCCCTACCCTGGGGATGTTGGTTTAATCAAACAGGTGCAACAACTTTTCCTTCCCGATTCTCACTGCAGCTGTACCATACAATGTACTGCTGTTCTGAGCATTAGAACAGGGATGCTTGATGTACCTGTAGTAGGTCTGACCCAGGAGGTCGACACAGGGCCCAAGAACATAGAATGTAGAGAAGGTGATGATGATAATATGACGATGTACACTTTCATGAGCACTAAGTTGGGGCAACACGGGAGCCAGGACCTTCGAATTAACAGAGGTTAGAGCCCCAAACTCAGCTTTGGTTTGTGAAGGTTTTTTTTTTCCCTTCCGTATATCAGTGATGCAGGTAGGAGCATACATTCAGATGTCAACCCAGGCTGAAGCCTTGGTCACAGAACCTGCTAACTGTGGGAATACAGACACTGTATCTTATCTTCTTCCAGACTCAATTGTTTTAGTAAACAATGGAAGGATTAATAATAATTGTTATTATATATTATATAATAATAATCATCTCCATTGCTACATATTATATAATGTGCTATTATATTATAATTAATATTATTGTCATTTTTAGGATGGAGAGACAGTTAAGTTGGTAAAGTGCTCACAACCTACTTAAGCATAAGTTTAATCCTCAGAATCCAGGTAAAAACTGGGTGTGTAGACACATGCACACAATCCCAGTGTTGGGAAGGTAGGGACAGGTGGATCCCTAGAGCTCACTGGCCAGCCAGCCTATTCTAATCCTGTCTCCAAACTCAAACAAACAAGAAAAGGCAGACCATTCATGAGGAATGACCAAGGTTGATCTCTGACCTCCACAGACTACATGCATGTGCACACAGCTGCACATGCACTGGCACACACTGGCGTGCCCACAGCCACACATAAACAGAAAACAATACCCTTACGAAAAATAAGCATGTAGAATACTTTGAAGAGGGAGGCTTGTGTTAGCAGTGTTCACTGGTCGGTGTTTTCTGCTAAAGTACCCCTGCCATATCCATTGCAATTAGTAGACTCTTGTGCCAGGATATCTACATTTTAAAATATATCATTTCAGTCTTTAATCAAACTTAGAGATCAACAAAGAAATTTTCCTTTTTTTCAGATGGGAAATGGAGATTTTTGAATGTTCAGCTGCTCATCTGTTGATAAGATACGAAGAGCAGAAGGGACCTGGCTTCAAACCCAGTGTTCCTCCACTGCCAGTTTGCTGTGCTCCATGTTGTCAGCCTTCATTACACTCTTCACAAAGACAGCCTCTACGCTGACAAAACCATGTTTTTCAGTAGTGCACAGCACCGTATCTTGTACTGCATTTATTAAGTATCTATTGAGGAGATAAATATACACGAGTAATAACTGCCTGGCAATATGTTCGAAATGACTGTTGAAAACAATTCTGTAACATAATTAAACAGACTTCACTCACTTAATTAATCTTTACGCAATGCAGTGAATGAAGTCTTCACTTTCAATCAATATGCTATTATTTCCCCCATTTATCCTCCAAGCCATATCGGGTCTGAGGAACACCATCCTCTTTGACTTGCTTGACGAATGGGACCATGCTGTGGAAATGCCAGGCCAACGCCACCTCAGGGGCTCCTGCAGCTGAAGGAACTTGGTTCCTCTAGAAGACACTCTGAGGTCACAATTAGTCCTCTGCCTTGGCCAATGTCTTGCTTGCTTGTTCTAGATGAACAGAGCTTTACGTGATGACACCCACACCCACTTCTACATGATACATATTTGTTCTCTGTCTGCTCTAAGATTAGAACTCCTTCCTTCCTGGAGCACACAGTCTTTCCCTAGACTTCAGAATTGGATTGACAGATGAAAACCATGTGCCATGACACAGAGGAATTTGTCTTGAAAGTTTTAAGTTTAGAAAAGAAAGAAGCAGGAGAGAAGAGTACTCTATACTTTACTGTATTTAAGGAGGAGGGTTTTTCCTGGGTTCTAACTGCACTTCTTATCTGGGATATTAATCTCTCTCTCTCTCTCTCTCTCTCTCTCTCTCTCCCCTCCATCCTGTGACTTCCTTCCTTCTCTCCTTCTTTCAGAGACAGATCCATTCTCCAAAGATGTTGCTCAGTGTATCATCAAGGCCTTCCTATGATCCTTGGGTAGTTATCTATTGCAGGCTTGCAGCTCTCTGATCAAGGGTGCTCAGCAGATACGTTTTAATGCGTGGTTGTATGTGTGTACATTAGTGTATGAAATATATAAAATTAGAATTAAAAGTTGATTACTGATTTGAAGTCCTTTCAGTAAATGCCCAAGACTGGTAGTTATGGAACATATGTTTTATCTACTTTTTTGCTTGCTTTTTAAGATTCTCCTTCATACAGATTTCCACAGATGCTAGACGAGTTTACAATCCACCATCAAGGTATATAAAGGTTTCCTTTTGTCCATACCATCACTAGAATTTTTTGTTTGTTTCTTTTTTAATGGCTGACATTTTGACTGAAATAAGATGTAATCTCACTGTAGCTTTGATTTGCAGTTTTCTGATAGCTTGGGACTTTGAATGGCTTTAACAGATATGATTGCACACCAATAATTATTATAATTTTATTCACAATAGTTAGGTAATGAGGGCAGCATAGGTGCCCGACAATAAAAGAATGTTGAAGAAGAGGGTGGAGTCCTTCATCTCTAAAGAAGGAAGCTCTATGATCTATGAGAAAATAAATGCAACTAGAGCAAAACATTAAGCAAATTAAGCCAGTCTTAGAAAAATAATGCCTGCTTTCTCTCATATATGATTCCTGGATTTCATTTAATAACAAATAACATAATCTCTCTCTCTCTCTCTCTCTCTCTCTCTCTCTCTCTCT